>JALIRR010011955.1:0-11187 GCA_023091755.1 Montipora sp. Colony 1 RG-2022
GTGTATTAAATATGTTAATGAAAGGACCTTTTAAATACCTAAATCACAGATTTCCCTACACTTTCATATACTTCCACTCGTGAAATCCCTACCCTTTCATATGCCTGAAGCGTGAAAAAGGTACCCCTTTCGGGCGGAGCCTCCCCGTATAGGCCATTACAGGGAGTACCCCCCGGGGGAGGGGGGGTGGGTTCGCTTTTAAGCGGTGGGAAAACTAGCTCAGAGACCTTTCGTCTGATCCGCTTAACTTGTTCAATTCTTAGGTATTTCAGAGAGTTGAGGCACGCCTAGATCTTGATCCCTTACCATCATTTGAAAAATCTCGACAAAATATGATTGACGCTCTAAAAGAAATAGAGGTGGAATTTCGCGAGATTTCCCACAATGCCATCATTTTGTCGGGATCGCTTTCTCAGGTTCGAAGAGCACAAGATAAACTTCGTCAACACGCAAGTTGTGTGAAAGAAGGAAATGATGTCACTGATGACTTTTTCTCTGAGTCAACCAACATCTTTGTGGTTCAACCGCAGTTTATGAAATTACTAAAACTGGTACGCAAGAAGACTCTTCGTGAAATGGAAAACAAGTATGGAGTAGAGATCGTCTGGGAGGAAAACGCATCGCAGGTATGTGTTCGCCAAGGAAAAACATCAAAGGGAAACCACCGCTTGAAAGAAGGGTGTGAAGAATTCATTGACCTCTACAAGAACTTCCATCCAAAGGTGAGCCGAGAGGCCGTCCAGCTTCCGAGTGAAGTCGAAGAAACGGTCGTTCACGAGACCATCATGTCCTTCCAAAAAGAAAATCCTGTGGTCTTTGAAAAGGCAGAAAATAACATATTTCTTTACGCGGATAAAGATAGCATTCGAAGCTATGTCCGATCATTGGAAGAAAAATTTGGCTTCACTCTGCGTAGTAGCAGAACCGGCAAACTAACAAGTCAAGGCACTTTCCAGGACCAGAAAAACCAACGACTACAGTCGTTCTCAGGGTCAAAACCTTTAGTTCAAGTCCTAAAGAACGGAGTTAGGCTTTCATTATACCAGGGAGATGTTACCAACGTGCAAGTGGATGCCATTGTCAATGCAGCCAACGAGCAACTTCTACATGGTGATGGAGTAGCGGGTGCCATAGTACGTAAAGGAGGTTTTCAAATACAAGACGAGTCTAACAAGATAACAAGATCGCGTGGATGGCTTAATGTTGGTGAAGCCGTTGAAACAAGCGGAGGGAGTCTTCCATGTCGTTACGTGATACACGCAGTTGGTCCCAGGTGGAATCAACATGGGAAGGAGGCAAGCAAATTTCTCCTTCGTCAAGCGTGTCTAGCAAGCCTCAATCTTGCAGCACTGAAATTACAACTGTCTTCTATTGCTCTTACGGCAATCAGCTCGGGCATTTTTGGCATGCCAAAGGACATCTGCGCTCAAGTCATTTTCAAGGCGGTGGAAGAATTTAGCGAACGTCAAAACGTAGAATTCAGCACTCTTCGTGATGTGCGAATCGTGATCATCGATGAACTAACGATCAGTGTTTTCAGGGAAGAGTTCATCAAACGGTACAATTCCAGTAAAGCATCGCCAGGAATAGTGGTCAACCCGGAACGTCCACTTGACGAGGGAGGACAGACCTCCATGGCCACAAACCGTACGAAAGAGAGTAAGCTATTGTCAACACCTGATGAGGAAATGCAATGCAAAGAAAAAGTAAATCTGGATACTGCAAAAGTCAAATTATCAGGCAAAGCAGCTGGCATGGAGGAGAACAGCTACGAAGCTACTCTCTCTGATGATTTTAAGAAAATGTCCCTCTCAGGCGATGGAGATAAGGAAAATGCAAGACGTGGAAGCAATCTTAAAACCGAGGAAGGGTCGACAGAGAATTCCTCTCCGGCGAAAAGTTCGTGCAGTGGAAATAGCAATGTTACTGATAAACTACCACGTCAGGGTAAGGGTAGAGGCCTTCTTGCCATATCATTAAGAGACTTGTCTGGAACAGAAATGTCCTTGTCACGCAACACCCTCGGAACAAATGGCGAAGGAGAAACAAATGTCAATACCAAAAATGCAAATATTGGCTCTCCTGCACCAGGATTAGCCATTACAGAGGAGGGAAAAAAACTCGCAAAACAACCTAAAGATAGCATTGAAGATAACAGCGCTGAAGTCACAGATCGTGTTAGAAATGTTACTGAATCCAGTAGCCCAAATCTTCAAGATGCGAAGCTCTCACACGAATCGCAGGACAAAGAGAATACTAACCGTTACGGAGAACACCCAGACGAAGGATCGTCCGATGGAGGCCAAGGAAATTATTTAACACTTAATCAATCCAATTCCAACCTTGCTGACACTTCCTTGAATTATGTGCAAAATGGCAGCTCGGTTACAGACGTCAATGCAGGAGGCGTAAAACAGCCTAAGACATCTGCATGTGAGAATGATATTAACAGCTCATCATCTGAGACAAGGGAGAACGTTGAAGGGGTTCGTGACAAGACCACCAAGGATTCAAACAACAGTGGAAAAAGTAATGTCGCGCAGTCGTTGGAACATTCACAAGGAATAGTAGACAGCTCAAATCCAGATTGGTCCATTCCACACCACGCTACTGAGACCCCCTTGGTTGGGGAAGACACCGGTACTAGAGACATGCAGGGTGATCCAAGTCATGGTCCTGAATCAGGTATGTAGCTACTTTTTTTATTATTTAATCTCATTTTTGGCGAGTAATAATAACGATGGATTGCGGATATGGTATCGTGGCTCAGGGACGACGAAGGGGCGAACTAGAGGTGCCCTCAGCTTCTCGCCCCAAATTTCGTGCACCCAAGATGTAAAAAGGGGAATTTTTGACATCCGAGTGACAATGGGAACGAGTTAATTCTGACGGCACGATGTAGAGGTCTGTAGGTGCTTATGCGATTGATCGGGGGATTTAGGAGTCTGTCAGGAAGATTTCGTCATTCTACGTTAGTCGGTCGCTGCTTTTTCTTTTTTTCCCGAAGTTTTGGTTTTGCAATGCTATGTTCCATTATTTTAATGTTAAGTGTCCTTTCTTCGGGGTCTGGTGACGCAGCATTAGATGAGGAATTCGTTTCCACGTAATTTTTGGCCACTTCTAATGGTTGATTTTTAGTGGTTTTTCGTATCTGGCGCGGCACAATTCGTTTTAATTTAATGCGGCTACAAGTCAGCATTGTATAGAATCCAAGCTATACTGTCACGTCGTGCAGTGGATTGACTGACACATCCTCAACAAACTATTGCACATTGAAGTCTCTTTGTATTGAAGTCAGAATGACATATTTACGCGGAGCACTAGCTATTCTGCCTAGTGAACACTCACCAATTCGCATTGCTTAATTTTAGATCTACGCACGACCAGTGGTGATAAAACGAAAAGACCGAACTGCTTCGTTTGCAATAACGTCAATGCTCCGCTACTTCCTTCGCCATGTAGACGCGATCATTTCCTCTGCAAGTCATGCTACCAAGCCCTTTCTTTAATGAATGAGTTCTGCCCTCAGTGCGAGAAAGAAGGTCTTTCTCAGGGAAACCAACCGACTGGTAGGATGACCTGGATCTCAGACAAAAAGATCTCACTCCCGGGATACCACGACTTTGGGGTTGTCATGGTGCAATTTTCCTTTGATAAAGGAATTCAAGGTATTGATAAAATTAATACATTTGTAATATTGATTTTCTCCTGGGAGTGGGAAAACCTTTTCCCATTTTAACGATCATCTGAAATTGTCACATTTTTAACTAACATAAGCTTATTGATCTTTCGTCAATTCAATGTTTTACAGGACCGGAACATCCTAATCCAGGACAACCTTACAATGCCTCAACAACGACATGCTACCTCCCATTCAATAGAGAAGGAGAGGAAGTGTGCAGTCTTTTAAAGAAGGCTTTTGAAGCAAATGTGTTATTCACGATTGAAAAGGACGAGATCGAGTGCAACGGCATCGAATTAATAACGGATCGATTTAAGGGCCCTCCGAAGTATGTTTTATTTCTTTCTTAAATCACTTTGGGCAGAGCATATTTTAGTGTGGAGTGCTTAGAATTCCTTAATTTAAGCGCTATAAGAAATGTCGTGTTAAGTTAGACCTAGTTTACAGATCGGAAAATTCACCCATTCATCCTTTTTTTACAAAATCAAGCTCGGACATCTTGCCACGACGTCACGAAGCAATCTTCTCGGCTTGAGTCAGTGATAGGTATATTACATCAGGTGAAGTAATATGAGTATATGGACTGAGTAAGAGGGCCAGACGGGAAAATATCTGGCTAGATGTCCTGGCGTGCGGGCCGAGCGCAGACATCCTCGAGATCTAGTTAATAATAATACTAATAATAATAATAAAAATAATAATAATAATAGTAATGATAATAATAATAATAATTTATTGATTTCTATAGCGCATTACCATGACGCAATGATCTAATGCGCTTTACAATTTTATACAATCAAAAAGAATTACATGCATAATGATATTTACAATAAACAGTACAAATAATAGCCTAATATCCTAACAATGTAAAAAGAATTATTCTAAAAATGCTTCTTTAAAAAGATGGGTCTTGAGATCTGATTTAAAACTATAGATACTAACACAGTTCCTAATAGTAGCCGGTAGATCGTTCCAATGTTTCGGTGCCGCTACCGCAAAGGCGCGGTCACCCAGCAACATCGCAGGCGCATCCTCTAAAATCGAAAACGAATCCCTAACAGGGCCGTTGGGCTTTTTCCCGCCTCGCCAGCACTTATGCCTACGGCCCTCATACAGGGATTTCAAAAATAGTTTTGCAATGAGGACGAACGCGGAACGGTACGGGTCATACTTACAGCAAACATGAGTAAGTCAGATTAAGTGAGCCCGTTCCTCATGGTTCCCGTTTCGCCTTCATCATGAAGGGAAAATAGGGCGCAGTTCTCGTCTGCTCGTCTGGGTGTCGAGTTTTAACTTTTTTCATGAATTTAAACCCAAGCGATTCGAGCCACCAAAAGCGCGGATGGTTTTGTTCTGCGGTGTCGCCTTCATAGCTTCGTGACGTTCCAGTGCCAGTCATTTCATTTCTTCTTTCTTTCTGATTTGTTTTGATCACCATCCTTTCTTCTTGAGTTTTTGTCAATGGTTTAGCATCAATGTACAAAGTCCTAAAGTTTCTTTTTGCTATTTGGTTTGATTGCTATCTCTCTTTTTCAGTTATGGAAATCCAACTCCAGGATACCTTGATCGAGTCAGGGGACAACTGGCTAAACTAGGAATTACAATACCGCAGATATAAAGCGTCCATACTTTCTGTCCGAACCAACTTCCGCGTAAGTCACTCATTTTGGAAAAAATATGAGCTTTTATTGTATTTTCCGTCGCGATACATGAGTAGGAACCGAGGTTCTAATGTAGCTTTAGATCAACAGAATTATGCGGCAATATTCACTGTTGGAACCTTAGCTGTAAATGGCTACTAACGAGACCCTTAAAAGTCGGTTGGTCGAGGTGATCCGTTTGATACTGTTGTTGCCTTCGAGCAGCAGTATTCCTCATTGTTCCTTGTAGATTTTTATTCATGGTCTGGAATCAACCCGGACATCATTTCGTTGTTTTTACTCGGCGAAGCCGAAAATTAAGCAACAAACAGTTTGCAATAAGATAAAATGTTCTTTCAAGTAAGTCAAACTACTATTATTTTTTAATAATGCTCCGATCAACTCGAGATTTCAACGCCCCCCCCCCCCCCCCCCCCCCGGGGCATTTGAACTTTTGAAGATTGGATCGGTCAAATTCACGCCCCTCGGGCCAAAATGGTGTTCAAATGCCCTACCGTGTCGTCGGATTTGTCTGTCATACCCTACTAAAGAACAATCGTCGTCGGCTCCTGCCGTCTTTAATAAAGACCTTTTGAAGACCTTTTTTGTCAGCCAATCGCTCACAAATGCTACATCTCTTCCTTTAGACTCTTCCATCTCGTCCAAACACGTGTTTTATAGCTGTTAGCGACTTCGGCGCCCGAAAAAAACAATTATTTGAAACCTGACACTTCCGGTTCAATTTTCCCCACAAAACGCAGGCAAAGGTCAAATTCCCCACTCCTCAGGCACAGAATATAGTCAAATGCCCGTGGTTTGCCCGGGAGGGATGTTGAAGTTTCGATTTGATCGGCGCATAACGACGTATTGTTCGTCCTTCCCATCCTCTCTCACTTTGCATGTCGGAATATGGTAATAAAATGGGTTTATATACCGCACAGGTCACATTCAGTCTGTTAGTGGTTTATCACCTACTGCTGGGGTCTTGCCTACCCTCTTGGGTTCTTTATTGTCCCTCAGTGTTGATTGACAGGAAGGATTGTGAGACGGGGCCTACGGTTTAAAGTCCTTATCCAAAGAATAAAGTACTTTCACCTCCGTTATTATGTAACAAGTAATTCTCATGCTAAATGGGGCACTCTGATTGGCTGGTTTCCTGTCGGGATTTTACAGAACAGACCATTACCATGAAAACGGTTCGAGCAAAACGTAAAAAGTTTCAAAAAGTGGAATTAAATTTTTTCATCAAAACATTACAATTATAGCAAGAGGAATTTAGTTTTACATCTCTAAAATGTTACCAATGGAAGACGAAGATAACGAACATCCTCACAGCTGAGAACTGATGCCATACTGTAATAAACAACCTACTAACTTCACTTGCTCGGGACTGTACTGAATGGGGAATATTGGCCCTGGGTTGTTTTTGTACGAACCTCGCCGCGCTCGGTCCGCACTGCCACGACCTCGGGCCAATATACCCCAGTACAACCCTCGCGCTCGTTTAGTGAAAGGTTATTATTTTTTAGATCCTGAGTGTTTGTCCGACCGGGATTTCGAGCCTACGATCTCCCCTTCTGAGCCACCGGATCCATTGCGAGTGCAATTTCAAAAGCTATCTTTATTCCCATGTAATCCATCTGACCTTTAGCGCTAGCTGCTCAGTACACGGCCAACGATTACATAAACATACTCTTTCTCTTTATGAGAGACTACCCTGCTTCAATTTTCCGTATTAGCTGGGTGAACAAGAATGGATCGATATCAGATTTGCTAGCCGATTTAGGGCAAACGCACCAAGTCAAGAAATCGGTTTTGTTAAACTCAGTGTTTATTTTGATTTTTGTCTTAGGATTTCTAACTTAATGAGAAGGGAATCGAAAAAGACTCATGTCTTCAATCGACCAAGACCTTCAGTAATAAAGAAATCAGAAACTTTAATTTCTTCAATAATTCATTGTCTTGCTTTTTATCCCGAAAAGATATTCCCTCTTACGTTTCTGCACAAAATTAATGGACTCCTGTAGCAATTTTTTCGACGATGTTAAGGTAGAGGTGGAAAGATCTGTTTGCTAGGAGCCGTTAAGTGAGGCTTGGTTGAGATATCGGCTCGAAAGAGCTGTGCACGTTCAATTTCCCGGCGATTTGTTGTCACAGCCCTTTGCCAAGGGGTACGACTAGGGGGTGGGGGGGGGGGGGGGGGCTAATGCACTGAAGGGAGCCTAACAAAGCCCTGAGGAACCCTTTCCCTATTCAGTTACAAGATGCCAAATATTAATCACTAAGGGGGGGGGATTAACACGGACGCCATGACGATAATATTTAAAAGAAAGACAGAGCGAACGGTGTAGCCGCAAAGAAAATAGGACGTTACGGTTGGTATTCCTCGAGGCTCAGGAGAAATTTCGTCACACCTTTAAGTTTAGTCTCCCCGCAGCCGTTTTTTCGCGCCTTCACGCACTAAAAACGGCTGCACAGCAGACTAGCTGAAGTTTGACTCAAAAAGAATTCTTGAAAAATATAATCGCTCCTAGCAGTGGATTCTGACGCAAACGAAACAAATCGGCAGTTAAATTGACAGTAGAAAAGCAGATTGATGTAATTGACTGTAAGCATGGATCGTAAGTAACTGTCAACGCTTCTTTCCCGGCCAGCTCATTTATTCATTCCAACCGGCTAGATCAACATCCTAGTCAGAAGAGTGTGAATCTTAATTGACTCTCTCATTATGCATCGCTCAATTTCTTTTGAATTGAAATGTAATATGGATAAGGCAATGTGCACCATGCATAGCTACGTCCCTGCTGGGTACCATGTCAAATGTGGGTCGAAAGTACAGAGTGTTTTTACTCATGTGATCAGTAACCTTGTATTTCCACCAAAACAAAAATAAAACATTTGCGTGATAATAGAGTTCGATTCCCGGAGGATTAGCTGGGTACACCAACATGGACGCCGTTCCATTGTTTAGGAACACCAACATGGCCACCGGGGCGTCACGTGGAAACACTCTATTAGTTCAAGAATTTACTTTTGCTTGTTTTGTTTGTTTCTTGCTTTGTTTATTTTTAAGTGTTGCTTATAAATGCGGAAGTCGCAGAAGTCTACATGTTACAAGTTAGCGACTAATTGCCTTCGACAAAAAAGAACGCATTCTAACCATGTCGTTCCCGCGGGACGTCCCTCGGGTATCGATCATGACGCCTTACGATTTCAGCGGTTGAACGCCATCTTGTTCTGGCACAAATAACGTCGATTTCATGTGATAGTGTAACGGTATCCCCAAGAGAAGTCCAGTTACATGGGGTCATTACCTGTATAGGTGACCGTCATAGGCTTTGATAGTCTCCTTTGCAGCCGCTCGGGCCGAAGTCACGCAACGCTCCTTGTCCCTACGCGGCTGCATCAAACCGACATAATTCTTTTTCCATTGTTTTTCATATTTTTACTTAAACCAACCAGCGTCTTGTTATTGTGTACGCCGGTCCAATCACAGCGTAGCTTTCTGTGAAGATGTTTTCATTCAAGGGAAAACCCTGGCCCCAGCAGCGTCTTATGGAAGAAACTCCAAAGAAAACCGCGGAAAGCGCTTCCAAAAAAATTTGATTTGTTCATCAAGCCCTTTAAGAGCGCTGTGCTAGTGAATAACTACCGCATGAATTTTCATTAACTGACTGTGGATTTTGTCATTCTAGGCGAAGTGATCATGGCAGTGTGTGAAGCAACTTTAATAAGCAGTTGCAAAGAAGCCTGAAAAAAAATACCGCCCAAGCCTGGCTGTTCTTTCAGAATTTCCTGCAACTGCTTTAATATAGGTTGCTTCACAAATATTGACTTCTCTTTGAATCAAAAAACTCTGTTATGAGTAGGCGAATAAAAGGAGCCAAGTGATTGGTGGATATTTTTTGGCGCGAACCTCCACAAGAAAATGAAAGCTATGCTGTGATTTGCTCATTCCGAGAAAGGAATGTTTGTCGGTTTGAAGCAGCCGCTTGAGGACGAGGAGCGTTGCGTGACTTCAACCCGATCGAATGCAAAGGAGAAGAGACTGTAAATAATAAACTGAAATGTAATATGTTTCATCGCGGATATTTAGACCGTTGGGATCAATGGTCCTGCCTTTTGAAATTAAAAGGGCTTCCCTTGCCTTACGGATTAAGTTTCTATTGGAAAATACATCACACCCGACTAGTGATCAGGGGAACGTGGGTTCAAATCCCGCTCAGGTAACTGTCTCTTTACATTAATTACCCTTTTCCCCTGTGAATCACTTGTTGATCCAGCGTTATCACAGAAAAACTGGCCCCTTAGGGAGTCCCACGGAAATGCCACACATTAAATGATTAATCAGCCATATTGCCAGCATGGTTGTCTTGATAGTGTAGTGGTCATCACACCCGACTAGTGATCAGGGGGACGTGGGTTCAAATCCCGCTCAGGACAATTACAGTTTTCCCCAGAAGTTGTCCAGTGTTGAGTTTCCTGTAACTTTCTCTCACCTGTAACCACCTCATCATCAATGACTGTGAATCCATTTGCGATCCTCCTGGGGGTGATACGTTGTTGGCTAAAAGGGATCTACTTAACTGTCTATATATATATATATATATATATATCAGAGTCAGCGCTCTCTAAATTTATTCTATTCAAGGGGGACGTATATATATATATAAAGCCTAGGGCAATTCTTCATGTTTTTCATTCGACATAATTAATCAGTTGATTTACGGGATGGGTTTCATTTCTTCATTCTACGGTCTATATAAATAAGCCTGCATCATTAACTTGATCCCTCTGATTAGCTGATGCCTAAGTTGGTGTTTGCCTGTGAATCGTTAGTCGATCCTTAGGTTTAAGGCTCAGCCATGACGCGAAACAAGCACACGCTACACGTGAAATATACATCGTTCTTAAAGCCATGAGGCGATACAAGCGCGCTACACATGTAACATTAGTCGTTCTTTAAGACATGAGGCGAAAGTTAACATCACGAAATATTGCACTCCACACTATACCTCGTTCTTTAAAGCATGAAGCTGAACAAGATTTTCACAAATCCAGCTCATTGAATTTCCGATTGCGACAGAAATTCTTGTCATCCAATCTCCGACAACAATAAATTATTAGCTTTTCAGTCAAATCCACTGATTTCAGTGACGAAGACAAAGATACTCTACGTGAACGTAGATTTGTTTTTCTAATTGAAATTGTGATTAATTCCATAAGACATTAGAAACTTCTATAGCATTCTGGAACTGTTCTAGTTAAAAGAGCTCTATATTGATTATATGTGAAATATAGAATGGTCAAGGTTATGACATTAGAAAGTTCTGCTATAGCATATGTAACAGTAATTCAACTGACAAACCTGAGGTCGACGGTGCGCTCATTTTACTCCCCCCTCTTCATCAGTGCTCCGTTTTACGGGTATTTAAAGCTACTTAGCTACACGGAAAGGAAAGAAGTCGAAACAAGGATGCGAGATCCGGGAATCGAACTCAGGACCTCTTGCACCAAGGCCGCGCACTAACCAACTGTGCCATCCTTGCTCCTAAAGTTCTATATCATTCTAGAACTATATCATTCTATATCATTCTAGAACCGCACTAGTAAAATGGTCGTATGTGCAAACTTCTAAAGTTCTGATTAAAGTCAAAATTCGCAGTTCTAGAGTTCCGATTTCTAGAGTTCTAAGTTCTAGAATTCTCAATTGTTATATATTACCCTCTATGGGCTCTAGAATATTCCCCCGTTTTCCAAAACGAATTAAAAATGGACATGAAAACTTGACTAAACCAGGTATCGCTCTTTAGCTTTCACTTTGCGGTTCGGTTAACTACACTTTTCCCGAGATTATGAAAAAAG
>JALIRR010011956.1:0-11187 GCA_023091755.1 Montipora sp. Colony 1 RG-2022
TTCAAGCTCGAATTCGTGCCACAACAGCGGCGGTCGCGGACGCGGGCTGTTTCCTTGTCCCCGAGTCTTTGCTTCCACGAGAACTCTCCGGCGGAGAAGAGGATGAATCTTTCATCAAATTCTGCGAATTTGACTTGGTTATGTTTAACCCAGAGGTCGCACTGAGTATGCCATCGAGAACGCCGGAGCCCAACGTAGGCATATTGTGATTTACTAAAATTACGGCAGAGAAAACTTTTGCTACGCAAAAATAAACTGCTGGGTAGGTTTACTACCTTTCCTCTCAGTTTTGAGGTGAAAACGAAAGTATCTGATGGTAGGATGAAGGAACTGAACGCCAGATTGTCCTGAGCTAAAAGACCAGCATGGTCAATATGGCGACGCAAGCACAAAAATTGACTGGCTACTCGCATGCGCTATCTCATGGAATCTCTGCTGCGATGACGTGGTAGCATATCCCTGTATTAGTAAGCATCGGCGATAGGAAATCCGAGTATCTGAAGATGCGCAGAATGTATGCGCAATAACAATAGTAAGCACTGTCCTTAACTGGAATTAAATAACAATCATCTGTACTCTTTTTGAACAGAAATAATCGACCTGTTGCTGGTTTGTTTGGCTTAAAATGCGAGCGAACAAGAATTTTTTTTACTCCGCTTGCCTAACTGTTTTTCGATGTGCCTCGACAGTGACAAGAAAATTTTGCGCTTATGGTAATAAACATGTAATCGCAAGGAGTTCTCGTAAAAGTAAGGAGCAATATCACCAGCTTGTGTTTTCAGAAGTTTGTTTAGAGCGCGTACAGGTAATTTGTTGGAGATCTTGTTTGAAGTTTGTCCTTTCTAGCCGATTCTGGTTCTAAGCCAAGCTGGCGTGTTTCAATGAAATACATCAAAATGTAAATGATCTCGTTTTCAGAGATAAAGTGGAATAAATAAAGTACATCAATAAAACTCCTTGTTTGACCTTGAAACGACAAAGACGATCTGTCACATCACGAACTATAGTACGTCTGTGATTTCTAATTTTAGCTTGATTCCTATTCGCTGGCTTTTGACAGTCGACTGTGAACTGGATTCTTTCCTTTTTGCTTGTTTTCTTTTAAACTCTTTGCGATTCAAGAAAAATTAATGGCCTAACTGGTGAACTCGACAGTAGATTTCGCTGGAAAAACCGATATCACACTCATCCCTTCGTGATTCATGCGATCAGTCGCTTTTTCAGGTGAAATTAACCGTGGAATTCACTAGTTAGACAGCGAAGAAAATGACATAATTAAGCAATATCCGGCAAAACCAAAAGGCGGACAATTTCAAAGCCTTTTATTTTCACTAATCCTATAGCCAGTAAGAATAAACAAGCCGGGAGCTCCGCTTTTAGGCTTGGCTAAATCTATATATTACAAACACAACTGACATTACGGTAAACTGAGTTCAAATGTAATGCTAAACTGACATAATCAACTTGCTTGTTGAGTTCTGGTTTTAAGCACTCAATGTGGAAGGTCTCCTTCAACAAATCAAGTGACCCCACACCCACTTTATATCCCTATGTCATTGACGTAATCCATTCACTAACAACAGGCTCTGTATTATCTTCAAAACTCTGCGGCCTGAAAAGGACGACCTTGTCAAATTAATGTTGGCGTTTTCAAATGTCCAACACTTTTTCCTACTTTGCAAACCGTTTCAATGTTTCCAGAAAAGTCCCTTTCTTTTTTAGGTTTGTTAATCTAATGCAATATTAATTGGTTTGTTTTATGGCCACAGTTTTTCTGGAACAGTGAATAGTACTACAAATTAAATAGCTCAATTTGTTTCGCTAGCGTGTTTATTTGTTGGGAAGGGATTCATTGAGTGCTAATGCCATTGACGTAATCCACTCTGAGTGGATTACGTCAATGGCATTAGCGTTTTCAAACGTCTATCACTTTTTCCTACTTTGCAAACCGTTTCAATGTTTCTTTTTTAGGCTTGTTAATCTCGCCACAGTTGTTTCTTGAACAGTGAATAGTACTACAAATTAAATAGCTCAATTTGTTTTGCTAGAGTGTTTATTTGTTGGGAAGGGATTCATCGAGTGCTAATGTTGTTAAAGGGACACTGTCATGAGCTGTGCATGCTCGAGTTTGTTTGCTCTGCAGCTCACGGAAATTAAAGTTCTATCCGCCATTATGGATCCACGCGTGAGTCACGTATATTCGCAGTTAATGAATTATATGTCAAACATAGCGCTCAGAATTTAATATTTACCTGTCAGGACTCGAGGAGGGAATAAGTTACATGGAGAACTAACCACATCTACTACAAGGAAATAAGATGAAGAATGCAAAAATTGGCACTATACACAGCTAAAAACCTTTACAACTCTGAAATGTAACGGCTTTGAAATATGCCATTCAAGTCTGATTAAGAGTAATTATGTACTAGTATGATCTGAAAGAGCATTCCACAGCTTCGGGGCCCAAGAGTACTTACCAAAGTGTGGCAGCTGGTTCAGTGTGCCTGGGGGCTTCTATCGGATAGTGAAAAAATAAAATTGGTATAAAAAATTTCCGTACGCGATCGAGTGGCATTAGTGTTTATCGACCAATCAGATCAAACATTAGCGACAGTAATTTATGTCCAATCGAAACTGACGGTCGTAAAACCCTTTTTTAGTGACTTTGTATCTTGCTTACGGCCACCAAAAGACAAAGAGGTATATAAGCTTTACTTAACAGACGAATCCCTTCTCGTTATTATTTAATGTGTCGTGAGAATTTGTCATTTTCCCCAAACAGGAAAATTCTTTTATCATTGTTGTTCATCATTTTAAGGATCCTATTCGAGACTGATTTGTCATTCGCTATTTTCCGCAACGGCGCCCTGCACCGTCTTTCCGTCAACTCAATAAGTTAATCGGTTCTACAGAAAGTAAAACTGGTCATCCTCTTTCCTCCTTCCTTTCCTTTCCTACAATGGAGAAAGTTTGTCTCGTTACAGTGACTGTTGTTGTTATATGCACTAAGAGCTTTTCAGTTCAAGCCAAAGGCGACGGTAAGACAAAATAGTAACAAAATTCATTTGGACATATCCGCGAACAAGTAGAAAAATCAAATTAGGTTTGCGGAAGAATTATTTTTTCAGTTCTTGGCCCCTAGAAATGTCAGGTAGCATATTGAGAGGCAAATAATTAGTTGGTTAGTTCAAGGAAGGTAATTTTCCGCCAACGTCAATGTCAGGTAGCATATTGGGAGGCAAATAAGTAGATGGTTAGTTCAAGGAAGGTAATTTTCCGCCAAAGTATTTGCAATTTCTAACTCTAAAAAATTTGGGTTTTTCCATGTTCAATGACAAAATTCGAACGGATCAAAAACACATTTCTTTTAGAAGTCTTCATTCTTTTTTTTTTTTTTTTTTTTTTTTTACTACGTCTTTTAATTCGTCCTGTGTAGAGATGGGCGACATACGCATTATGCGTCTAGACGAAGTAATAAAATCGTTGAATTAGGGCCTGTTTATATGATCTCGGTTACCCGAGATAGCCTCGTTTTGCGTGCGCATTAAGAGCTTCTGCCTGAGAGACCGGGGCAGACTTGGAAATGAAGGTCGGCCGATTTCGCTTAAAATTGGTACACAAAGTACTTATGTCGACTTATGTAATATGCCAAAGTTTCAGCTTCAACGACTTTTTTTTAGCCGAGTTCTGGATATCAGCCCCTCAGGGGTCCCCAGAGGCTGATTTTCAGTGCAATTTTGGCCACTTTTAAATCTCTCTTTTAGCAACATGAAATTAATTTCAGGCAAAAACAAAACCATCTTTGTAAAGCCCTATCCTTAGGCTTTTATGGGTGAGAACATTAGCTCATGGAAATTTTTCGCTAGCCTGTGGCTGTTATCACAACTTGGTCATATTTGAAGCATATGGGAAGCAACCGGAAATGGCCTGTTTTTCAGACCAAATATTTTCCATGCCCATGTTTTATATCTTGAGGTCTTAGTATCCCTGCAAAGTTCAGCCCTTAGTTTAGTAATATCAAGAAAAAAATACTAAGGTTGAGGCTTTTTACTACGAAAAAAAACTTACGAGAAGATGGCTAACCAGGCCACTTCCGGTTAAAGTTTCAACAAAGCGTGTCTGCAAAAATCAGCCATTTAATTTCGATTATCTTTTTTCCTTCCAAGTTATGGTTAAAAGAGACTCTGAAGTTAATTGTCACCGAAAAGACTTGCCGTTAATAAGAAATTTTTATGTGATTGTTTTAGGACCGATCAGATAGTGGTCCGACAGCGGTTATAAATTTCTTGGAAGAAGTCTTGAAAATTACGGACAATAGAGCCGCTGCGAAAACTCTTTATTTACCTAACAACACATCTCTTGCCGGTAAATCACAATGCAAAATTGCATCTTTTTCGTCCAAACTGCAATGTTAAGTTTATCTCCTTTGTTCAACTCGTTCAACGTATCACGTCTGTGGCCCGTAGTAATGAAGCGCTAATTAAATCAGTAGTTCCATTCAGTAGTACTATAACCCACCTGTTTGGGCTTTAATATTTTCTGAAGAAAAAAATAACTTATCGGTCTCTTTAAATGCAACCACAACATCTGTCGTGACACTACTTGAGAATCGTTTTGAACCTTTAAGAAATTTCGAATATAATTAAAGCTAATCGTCTAACACAAATTGCAGTCACTCTTCCAGTCTATTTGCAAAGTGTCTGGATAAATTCACTTACAAAAAACGCTTACCTGGCTTCACTTTTACAGACATGCCCCTTTCCTACAATCCCTTAAAAGTGAGGTAACATTAGAAACTTTAGCCCCAGTGATAAATTGGTTGCACGTGCGTCGTTGCGAGTTAGATATACACAGGTCGATTAATACCGTACGTGACGAGGTCATTGTAGTTTGCTGGCTATGACTGACTTGGAATTCAGTTATTTTCTCGTGCAGATTCGTCTCCTTGATATTGCAGAGAATGATTATGATAGAACTTGTATGAGAACCTCAATGGCCATTTATTTCCTTCCCGATGCATTTTGTTTATTTAGGACAGATTAAAGTCCACATTATATTCGGATTCTACACAAAAAGGAACTGGCATAGCGCGTTAGCGGGCTAGACTCTGGATCGGGCGGTCCTGGTTACTAGGGCGTTGACATGTCGTCTTGGAAAGGCAATTTTCTTTAACAGTGCCTCTCTCCACCCAGATGTATAAATGGGCACCAGTGATTATTATCCTGTCCAGGAAAGAAGAGCAGTAACCAATTTAAGCTCCAGCAGGTACGAGCGGGCACTAGGCCTTGTGACGACTTACCTTATCACCTACAGCATGCATAATGGCCCTCCAGGGCGATTACCGCCTAGGTTGCTTCTTATTACCGAAACCAGAGTTAAGGGTCAGCAATTCAGTGTGAGTCCATAAAGACTTACTTTTTCATGTGATCTACAGCTACGGGTGCCATAAAAAAACCCTAAGTCCTTAAGGGCTCCAAGAAAGCTGAAATATTTTATTTCCCAAGTTGCCAAAACAGTAGTCTTTGCCGGAAGGATAACCCACTCCACCCCTGTCCTATCTTTGGATATATATGCAGTATGGATGCCACCATGGATCTGTGCTGTTTGAGAAAGCAACAAAAGGAAAATAGTGATAGAGAAAGGGAAAGAGTGCCCGTGAGTAATCTTCTAGCAATTTAGCGGATTGGCGGCGAAAACGGACCGTGTTGGACGTCCTTATCAATCATTTACAACATATGTGAGCCATTTACACAGGGGCACTGGGTATGAATAAATATTCAGTAAACAAATCATGCCATTGAGGTTCTCATACAATTTCAAAACGATTCTCAAGTAGTGTCACGACAGATGTTGTGGTTGCATTTAAAGAGACCGATAAGTTCTTTTTTCTTCAGAAAATATTAAAGCCCAAACAGGTGGGTTATAGTACTACTGAATGGAACTACAAAGCTTGCTTATATCCTGATTTAATTAGCGCTTCATTACTACGGGCCACAGACGTGATACGTTGAACGAGTTGAACAAAGGAGATAAACTTAACATTGCAGTTTGGACGAAAAAGATGCAATTTTGCATTGTGATTTACCGGCAAGAGATGTGTTGTTAGGTAAATAAAGAGTTTTCGCAGCGGCTCTATTGTCCGTAATTTTCAAGACTTCTTCAAAGGAAATTTATAACCGCTGTCGGACCACTATCTGATCGGTCCTAAAACAATCACATAAAAATTTCTTATTAACGGCAAGTCTTTTCGGTGACAATTAACTTCAGAGTCTCTTTTAACCATAACTTGGAAGGAAAAAAGATAATCGAAATTAAATGGCTGATTTTTGCAGGCACGCTTTGTTGAAACTTTAACCGGAAGTGGCCTGGTTAGCCATCTTCTCGTAAGTTTTTTTCTTAGTAAAAAGCCTCAACCTTAGTATTTTTTTCTTGATATTACTAAACTAAGGGCTGAACTTTGCAGGGATACTAAGACCTCAAGATATAAAACATGGGCATGGAAAATATTTGGTCTGAAAAACAGGCCATTTCCGGTTGCTTCCCATATGCTTCAAATATGACCAAGTTGTGATAACAGCCACAGGCTAGCGAAAAATTTCCATGAGCTAATGTTCTCACCCATAAAAGCCTGAGGATAGGGCTTTACAAAGATGGTTTTGTTTTTGCCTGAAATTAATTTCCTGTTGCTAAAAGAGAGATTTAAAAGTGGCCAAAATTGCACTGAAAATCAGCCTCTGGGGACCCCTGAGGGGCTGATATCCAGAACTCGGCTAAAAAAAAGTCGTTGAAGCTGAAACTTTGGCATATTACATAAGTCGACATAAGTACTTTGTGTACCAATTTTAAGCGAAATCGGCCGACCTTCATTTCCAAGTCTGCCCCGGTCTCTCAGGCAGAAGCTCTAAAGCTTATGTAAATTTTTGCCAAATATCAGCGTTGAACAGCATTTGGGAATAGAGAAATAAACTCCTTGGTTAATTTTTAATCTGGGATTAGCCTTAATCGGCTTTTGAACAACCGGGCCCAGGTGTTTATTGTGGTGGTCTTGTTTCGACCATTCAACTGGGATTCAACACACAGCCTTACATACACAATTCCATTGGTTGGGCATGGTCAAGAACTGATGTCTTACACCTACAAAATCATGAGACTTCCTTAATAAAAATCACACCTGGTATAAGACTATTTTAAGAGTCTGTTCCGCAAAGTCAACCAAGCCGCCAGTCCAAAACTTGAAATTCCATTCCTCGGTCTGACAGGGAAGGTTTGCCAACACCTTTAGGCAAGTTACTTGCCACTGAAGGCCAATCAAGGGAGGCAGAGTCTACTTGTGCCTTGAATTCAAAATATGTCTTTCTTCTTTGACCTCTTCTAGGGTGCTCTGGCTATATATTACTCGACAAGTTTGACAGAGCAGATTCTTACAACGTCACACCCAATACTCCAAGTTATGATGACACTCTTGCAAATGGATGGTACAAATTTGGTGGGTTTGCTGGAAATCAAATTTCCCAGGTATGCAGACCTGCAAGTTATTGCAACACTCTCTCACCAGGATGGCTTAATGGATCGCATCCTTTAGTAGCTGATGGTCCTGTTCAACGCAAAGTGTGTTTTTCTGATGGCAAGGACTGTTGCGGATTCGATGTTAATATAACTGTTCTTAACTGCAATGGGTTCTATGTTTACTATCTGACACCGACAAGTAAGAACTATCGTTACTGTGGCAACGGATTATCAAGCACAAAAGGTGTGTGAACGTTTATTTTCATTTCCCTTTTTTTCACAAAATATTCATCGGTAAACATGAAATGTCTTAAAAGCTGTAAACAGCTCATGGCAAATATAATTGCCCACTCCTTTTCCTAACAAGTGCAGACGCAGCATTTATGTCATTCTCCAAAGTTTACTGGGCGCCGGTTATCACCACGCACTGGTGCTCAATTAGTTGCATCGGGCGGTCATGCCGTAGGTCGCGGGTTCGAAGTGCTGCCGGGTCAACACTCGGGATCTTAAAATAACTGAGGAGAAAGTGCTGCCTTTTTAATTTCATCTGCAAATGGTTAGACTTTCACCTCTTCTCGGATAAGGACTATAAACCATAGGCCCCTTCTCACAAATGTCGTCTATCTTCAAATGTTCCGTGTGGGACGTTAAAGAACCCACACACTATTCGAGAAGTGTAGGGGATGAGTTCTTCTACTTTGTGGCTCTTCTGTTCTCTCCTGTAGTAGGTGCCGGCTTGGCAGTGATGTCTCTAAAAAGGCTTGTGGTGTAGGAGGTCACCAAAGCAGAAACAGCCATAAGGCAAAAAGGGACTTTGCCGAGTGCTGGAATTACATGTAGATGTAGATCACAGCAATGGTAACATACGAGGTTTCAGCAGCGATGATAGCAATTGTCTCTTCTAGACACCTGAAAAATTCAGGTGGTTGCAACAGGATTCGAACCCATGACCATGGCCGATGGAAGGCTACACAAACCAAGCTATGAAGCCAGAATGGGAGAACATCAATTTAATTTATTGGGCTTATTTGAAGTGTGGGTTACAGATGAACAGGGAAGAAGTGATCCTTTACATATTGCAATTTAAGCAATTGTCTCATATATACACCTGAAAAATTCAGGCCCCAGTTGTTCGAAGGGTGGATAGCGCTATGCACTGGATAAATCACTATCCAGAGGATAACCCAATTGGTTTTGCTAGGTTTTTATCCGCTGTATAGTGATTTATCTGGTGGATAGCGTTATCCACCTTTTGAACAACTGGGGTCAGGTGCCTTCTTTCTCTCTTCTCTCTCTGTAAATATACCTTTAACATCAGTTTTAGGAGAAAATATCTGCGAATGTCGTCGTTTAAGGTGATTCCTCTGAAAAAAAAATTGTCGAACGATTTTCTTAAAACTTTCCCTGAATGTTCCCTACTAAATCCTTGTTTTGAAAACTACAATTAAAAAAGTAAGTCACCGTGCTTGCTTAAGAGATATAATGGGTGAATGTTACCCCATTGATGCCTGTACTGATACTAATCTGGCACATTATTTCATCGGCTTAGGGTACATTTTGCGGTAGCTAAACGATAGGGTTTTTTAAGTAACACTTGAAAAAGCACCTGATAGAAAGTCTAGAGCATATGGAACACTGTCTTATATAGTTTATGGAAAAATCACTCAACTTAAAACGACGTCGACTCAAAACGTTTCTGAGTCGTTGTTTTAAATATCATCATTTACATCCCTGCGTAAGGGGCTTTGTGTACATTTTAGGGTGTTTTTGCTGGGCTTTCCCGTTGCCAAAGTAACTAATTATATCACATCACATCACTTATCACATCTTGTTTGGAAATAATCGGTGCTTCAAATGATACCATAACATTGCGGTTAGGTGATACAGTGTTGCAGCGTTATTCGATCTAAACAGAGAGTCTTGTAAGTGTTGAAACCCTTTCGAGACTGCTTAAGAAATGTTGGAGGATAAGTCATTGGGAATCAACCGTAGTTATGTGGGTTCCAGAGGTTTTTCTGCCACGTCCTCTACGTATAACATTAAAACTCTTTGGTTAATTTACTTTCTCCTCTGGATTTCCAGGGTGTTCGGCTGAGACATCAGAAGGGGTGTCTTGGTTATTCACCCCAAAGGGATTAACGGACTTTCAATTGTGCCCAGACGGAGCCAGCGGTAAGTCCAAGATATGTTTTAGTCATACACTGTTTGAAAACTGCGCACAAAATTTCTTAATATGAGATAGGATGTATGCTTTGTTGCTTTATTATATCTCGACATTAGAGCAGCAGTTACTGACTGCGGTTGTAGTTGTAGCAGCAGCAGCAGCAGCAGCAGTAGTGGTGGTGGTGGTGGTGGTGGTGGCAGTAGTAGTAGTAGTACTAGTGATGGCAGTAGGGGGTAATGGACGTTCTCTCAAAAACTCAAAGATACTAATCATTGCCTCGCTGCGTTTTCACTGTATTCTTCTTCCCTGTCCGTACCGTAGGAATCGTTTCACGCCATTGTACTGAGGAAGAAGAATGGAATCAGGCAAATTTCACAGACTGCAGTTCTTCCGAATTCAACAAACTTATAGATGTGGTACGTGTTATACTAATGATGTAAGCAGTAACTCTCGATGAAACAAGAATCATTTGCCTTTGAGACTCCTTGTAAAACCAGCGCGATAACTTTTATTTGACAGTTATCTCACACGTATTTGTGAAGGGGCTAGGATGCTCTCGTGTACGTAGCCATGGTTCGTCTTGTTACCCTTTGCAAGTTAAAACATCCGCCTGCTCCATTGTCTTTACCTCTTGAATGGCAAACACGACCGCAAGTGACTGCTGATATGTTGTCGGTCAAATCCGGTGTCGGGTTGAATCCGTCTTTACCTAGGTTTAATTGATGATCCTCATTTTACTTAGGTTGAATATGCACTCTACCTGTAGTTTCAAGCAGCTCTCAATCTCCCAAAAGGGACTGAAATAACCTATACCTTCCTTCAAGCTCTGTCTTACGCATCTCAACATATCTTCTCAATGTTTGGTATCATCTTATCGGTTTCTATATTCATACAATTATCCATTCAGTCTCAACATTACAACACAGTAAGGGAAGAAAGAACCGTACTATGCACTTACAGGTACTCAAACTCGGGCCCTCCAGATCTATATATACTGTCCTGCGATTTCACCACTACACCACTACAACGAATCATACTTAACTCATCACAGTTCTTTTCATTACATTCTTTTGTATAAGTCAATTGATATCCATGTATAATAACCAAAAATAATCCTAACGTGACCCTAATTTTTCTCTATGCTTAATTTAAGCCTAGAGAAAAATTAGGCCACCTATGAGGCCACCTTAGCAGAAACAGCCATAATTGACCATAATTCAAAAAGGGACTTTGCCGAGTGCTGGAATATGTAGATGTAGATGTAGCTGTAGAGATGATAATAATAATAATAATAATAATAATAATAATAATAATAATAATAATAATAATAATAATAATAATAATAATAATAGTAAAAGTCTTTATGAAAACACTCTAAACAACAAACGTGTTTGGTTACAATGATATAAATTAAGTCATACAGACGATTAATTAATTAACTAACTAACTAACTAGAGAACAAGCATCTATTTACTAAAGTTCTCTTGAAACGCTCAGTTCTGACAAACGGGATGATA
>JALIRR010011957.1:0-2500 GCA_023091755.1 Montipora sp. Colony 1 RG-2022
ATAATATTATTATTATAATATTATTATTATTTTTTTTTTTTAATTAAAGACTATGGGGTTTTCACGAAAAACGCTCCAAACAATTGACATTATTTTCTCCAGAAACAGTCAACATTTTAAAAATGGCAAATTTAACAGCAAACACTAAAAATTATGGGCAAATAACTACTAAACACTAAACCCCATTCAGACCCTCTCTTAATGATAATGATAATAATAATAATAATATTATTATTATTATTAGTTTTTTTTTTTTTTTTTTTTAATTAAAGACTATGGGGTTTTCACGAAAAACGCTCCAAACAATTGACATTATTTTCTCCAGAAACAGTCAACATTTTAAAAATTTAACAGCAAACACTAAAAATTATGGGCAAATAACTACTAAACACTAAACCCCATTCAGACCCTCTCTTAAGGTAAAGACAATTTAACAGCATGGTTAACAGTCACGCGCCCTCAACAATGTACTTTGGGCGGATGGCAATCAAATGTTTCCATGACGAATTTGACTGCCACCAAATGAACAGGCTGTACTATTGTTATGGAAACATTTGATTGACGTCCATTCAAATTTAGTTTCGAAAAATGAAAGAAAGGTTGTTGAGGGGTGCTTGTGACTGGTTACCGCAGCAAGTCATGTTCAGCGAATTTTCTGTTAAGGTCAAGAAAGAATTTTAAGTAAAATTAAGTCCTCACATTCAACAACATTTCTTTCAAGGCCAAGAGATATTTGAGGTACTTTCAATTAAAGAATTAGTGCAGTCTCAGGCTTTGTTCCACATCGACCCTAAACTCAATGGCACGTTCCAACAACTTGAACTGCGATTGCCATCACACTTTAACTTAAGGTAGCCAAACTGCATCAAACAACTGAACTACGTTGTCAACAACTACCCCAGATACCCCAGGTTAGTACCTGTTTGAGTTTCCTTTATTGTTGCCCATTCGAAAACAAAGTATGGACATTGCTGAAATTTACATGTATTGCACAACAAGAGCACAGTCTTGTCTTGCCTCGGTCACTAAAGGTATGACTTGTTGATGACCGAAAAGAACTGATTCCATTCAAAAATGTGTATTTTCTTGCAACATAGAATCCGTTGAGTAGTAAAAGGCTTCATAATCCGTCATTAAATGGAGCAATTCGTCAAAGAATTGGGCCTACTCAACGGTGTTTGCTGCCATCTTCAAGTGAAATGGTATTGGAATGTATTGAAATGCATGATGGAGTCAATACTTCCGGAATAGTATACAAGGTACATGTAGTTATTAAAACAACTTGCATTGTGGGTTAATGACTTTGTTGGCAGTCTCTGGGGTAGATGTTCAACTTGATAGCATGGTTCAGGTGTCTGATGCAAGACTTTGTTTACCGTGGACATGTGCCAATTGAATTCGGTGCTTTCAATAACATTTTGAGTGGGTGTCTACCCATATGAGAGTAGGTGGCTGTGGCAATAAGGCAGCCATTAGGTCAACAAAATGACAAAATATTTATGAACAAAAGGAACAGTCTTAATTTTTCAAGACTTTCACTTCATCCAAAGGCAATGAAAATTAAAATGTCTGTTCCGGAACGTGATTGCAAACAATCTGGTCACGCTTGGCTGCCATCTTTTTTAAAGCAAGGCTTACTTTTAGTGAGGTGCATGACAACTGTAGACTGCATACATACGTACATAGTTTATTTGATAGAAAATATCTGCACTGATCAACAGTATTTAAGTCTAAGAACCCATTTTAAAACAGTTAGCTTTCAATAACTGTGATTTAGGGTTAGACTGCAATTTTCGGTGTGCATTAAGTCGGCAGTCTGCAAGTGTCAGACACCGGTCAGTGTAAAATGCAGACTGCAGACCGGGGGTAAAATGCAGTTATAATGGGACACTGAAAAATGCAAGACTGCAGACTGTGCAGACCATCAGTAACATGGAAATTCGGTTAGCCTGAATTAGGCCTAGATAATAATGCAACTGTTGAAAAGCCCAAACCCTTTAGAAATGTTAACAGTTATGCCTAAATGTTGTTTTATGCCTAATTAGGCCTAAGGTTAGCATTTTTAAAGGGTTTGGGCTTTAAAAAATTCAGCAGTTACATTACATGTATAACCCTCAGTCTGCATTTTACCCCTGGTCTGCAGTCTGCGTTTTACACTGACCGTGTCAGACACCGCTTTTAGTATGATACCGCTGAAAATGGCGGGAAAGGTTTTTTTGAACGGGATTGTCATTGCAAACACACGCAAGACAAAGAAACGTACGGTCTATACAGAAATTCCCAAGACAATTGTAGGCAATTTTGCGCATTTTTTCACTATTGAGTGGTTAGACTGTAAAAATCTTAAGAGGTTTGCTTTTGAAGAAGTTGTAGGCCAACTAGCCGGTGACTTCATGCTTCACAGCTGCCGGAGCTCCAACGGTAGCCGGCTTTTAGAGAAAGACCTGCAATTGTAGCAATGATCTTGATGGTCCACGTTTTTGGAATGTGTCATTCAATT
>JALIRR010011957.1:7500-11186 GCA_023091755.1 Montipora sp. Colony 1 RG-2022
GATCGATATCGCTTGATGCACCGGTGTGAGAAATAATGTTGAACATTTCAACGCAACTGGAAGCGCAAAAACAAAGCACAGATGATTTCAACGATGGCATTTTCCCTGGACTCTCAACAGAAAAATGTGTCCAAAAGGCTGAAAAGGTGCAGCGACCTTTTCATATGAATTTCTTCTGCAGTCATGATAATGTGAGTTGTTGACGGATGAAAAACAGGATTGTGTCTCATTCACTAGTAAATACCTTCGACTGCGTTTCAAACTCCATCCAAACAGCTTCAGTACTTACGGAGTTCGATGAAAATCCGGATTTTTAACATGCGGTGGGGCAACCAAAGCGATGGGAGCTGTGTTTAAGGTTTCAGTGTGGAACTTTTAATATCGTTCGCCGATTTAGAAACTCGAACATGACCCCAGGCAGGTATTTGGGGACAAGTCTGGGATTTGTTTTGCTCTGCCTAACTATGGGTACACTTGCGTAGGTTTGCGCTCACCGTATGGAGGCTCAATGAACCGTTGACCAGCCGTGTCAAAATTGGTTGTTAGCGAGCCTCGAAGGAGTTTGAAAATTTGAATATTTTTCGCAGTTTCTCAGCAATGGATACTCGCTGGACCTTGAAACTTGGTCAAGGGGAAGTAAATTTATCCGTGTAGCCATCGCCGGAGTTTGAGCGTGACTGATGCCGGAGAAGTGTGAATTTTTTCGGCGAGATCTGAGGTAAGTTAGAAATGAGTTGCCAGCCTTTCCTTTATTTAGGGAAGAGTGACGACTCGGGAATTTGAGAAGTCGCTTAAATCGCATTCAATCAGGCAAAAAACCACACAAAAAGCAAGAAATTCACCATGACAATAAAGTACGGCTTTTTTATTGAGAACTTTTGCGGGTAAATATCTTTTTCAGTCTGTTATCGAGATTCCCATACAAATCCTTATACATGTAATTGTTTACCTTCCGACTCTGGGCCGCCTGTGGTAAAACCGCTAACCGAAAGGGTTTCCTCTCGGATGCTAAAGTCCTGACACTAATTTAACCATTTTCCGTAAGAAATACTCTCCATCTTTCTAAAAGAAATTATTCGACTCGCACAGACCAGCTTCAAGAACGCTCCAGATGTTTGTCTTCATACCCATTTGCTCGCACATGGGTGTTGTCCAATGGCTGGAATGCTAAAAAAGTCCTCAATAAATTGGAATGACCAGCGGCACCATAATTAGCATAGTTCATGTAGACGGTCTGGTTATGAAACTCGAGAAACTTCAAAAGCAAGAATAGTGACAATGTTGTGCTTTATGTTAACTTAACTGGGACCATCCACAATCATTTGTCCTTGGCTCACAACTGAGTTTTAGATAAATTAATCGAAACTTTTGATTGGCTGCCTTTTAGAAAAAAAGGGTGTGGTTTGTGCATGGTGAGGACCAAAAAGGTGAACAAAAACGTAAAACAAGGAAACTGGTCAAGTTTGATAACCATCTCCATATGTTAAGTATGCTGACAGTATCTGTTCTATTATGATCATTCAGAAACACTGAACCAATTAAAGTCAGATGAAGGCAGTGGCAGGAACAAGCGTAGGAAAATCGAAGGTACGTATGTAGTTGGACAGGCATTTGCATTAATTTGCATTATCTAGGTCTATTTCTGTGATTGCTTATTCACTTTTAACAGGATCCTGGGGCCTACAACTTCAATACTAGTTCTATGTAATGGCATATTCACAGATAAAGCTATTTTCAGATGAGTTCTTATATAACATTTGGCTTGCAGGAGTAACCATTCTCAATCTCATTGGTAATTATTTCTCATGCAAGACTTGTGATTAGCTGGAAAGGTGTTGTTTCGCGGGAAAATCAATCTATAAATAACTCAGCCAGTAGAAACGCCGTTCCACAAATACAATGTAGTTGTATGCTTCTAGTCATTAGCCTGTGTACAGCCGCCCGCTCTCCGAAAAAAAAAATCGAAGAGGAGCGTCTGTGATTTACCGTTGATAATCGTGTTCCATACCACGTGGTTTTTCCTGGAATTTGTGGAAAATGATTTGATTGGTTATTACCCATCGATCATTACATCATTGAAACAACGAGTTTTGATTGGCTTTTATCTTTATTTCTCCACATCAACACCGTGAGAACCTCCCTGAGAGATTTTACGATTAGTTCGTGTGTACTTTGAGCACGATACAAAATACGAATAAAAATCTTTTTGATTTTCAAAGAGGTTTTTCTTTTAAAGTACGAGCAGAATTGTTATCTATGGAGTGTAAAGTGGAAATCGCCTTGCTCGGACCAGCCTAGCCATTCTCAAGCACAATCTACAAAGCGTGATGCCCTGGAAGATTTGAGATGTGTACACACCGAGGAAAATAACAGCTCATCGGCAACGATCTGTACTGTTCTGAAGATCAGAGCCGTACCTGGTTGGAAGACTTGCAAATACATTCCTTTCCTTTAAAGAGTGCTTCTATGCTATAAAGCCAAGGTATCTTAAAACTGTCAGAGACGCTCTTCGATGCACGTTTGAAATCTACCTCATCGACCACCATTTTGAGAATTTAGCTCCAACGAAATATGAGCCACGCAAATTTTGGTCAGCGTAGATCACTTAATAATGTAGCAAAATTATTCCGGAACACGATTACTAACGGTTAATCACAGACGCTCCTCTCCGATTTTTTTTTTCGGAGAGCGGGCGGCTGTACACAGGCTACTAGTCATAGGCTCCTGCTTTGAATGGTCCTTTTTGTGAAAGAAATGCTGTATCGTTGGATATGAAGATGAAGACAATTAGGTTAACCCATTGACTCGTAGGAGTAGAATAGATTTTACTCTGTCTAACGCCAGACGATTTTACTCGTCAATGGGGGCGGTTCAGGTGTCAGTGGGTCAATTATCATCCATTAAAAAACTGTCCCCATTTAAACCTCCCTTAACATTTTGATTTTGCAAATTAGCATTGTCCTCTCATTTGCAAGCGTTTGTGAACTGAGATGAAGATAAACGTGTACATACCGTGTATCCAAACAATCCCACAATACCTCACTCGTACCAGTCTCCTCAAAGCTTTTAGATTTGGCCATAGGATTTAACTTGCATGAGAACTGCGCAAATTGCCATTTCCTTCCTGAGTTGTGGCACGAGCCAGTTTCTTTTAGCTCTAGCATGACTTCCTTGCAGAAACAAAGTTATCTGTTTTTAAGAAGAAATTCAATCCTTTATTCATTCTGTGCTTTCCTGCCCTTTGGAATTGTCTTTCCCGTAGCTTTCCCACTATATATATATGTATTTACATGTATATATCTATTAGCGGCTAAATATAATAAAGGAATAAAAGCAAATCTGTGGAATAGGATTAATGTGTGTTCAATGATGTCACCTTCCAAGCGGGTTGCTTCTGCTTTCCTTCTTTTCTGCCCTTCTTCAGATATTGAATGCTTTTTCTCTAGCTCTTTAAACAATTTCCTTTGCATATCAGCATAACTTTCTCTCTCAATTGTCCTGCAATTTCCTCCTGCTTTTCTCGGCTTGTGGTGCTTGTCAATTGGTTCTCAAGCGTTAATCCCTGGTGAAAATCTTTTGAGGATCTTTAAAGATCTTCAAAGATCTTCATAAAGATCTTTGATGATCCTTATGAGGATCTTAACAAGGATCCTCAAAAATTCTTGCCAAGATCCTTAAGGATCCTC
>JALIRR010011958.1:0-5000 GCA_023091755.1 Montipora sp. Colony 1 RG-2022
CTCTTCCTTTCCTACTTTCATTTATAGTAAAATAATTTCACCTCTGTGTCAAACTTTTCACACATTCCAGAGACATAAAACAATTTTGCCTCGTTGGCACTTGCCGCAAAGGCACAACTAGTATAAATCTGCATAATATCGATCGCTCGCTGTGCAACATTTCTCTCGGCCTCCGTTGACGGTCGTTGGGAACGAGGTTGCATAAGTGCAAAACCACATTGAAAATTCTCCCCTCAGGATAAGCTGTTGTCCTTTTTTAGTCGTTGGTGCATAATTTTAAATTCCAAACATAAGAGAGAAAGACCACTCATGTGTCTACGGAAAGTACCTTTCGTTTTCGGCTCGCTTTGTTTCATAGCTATGGTAATGTTGATGGTAATGGGGCCTCCTTGGAAAGCAACTTCTCGGCCTTTTCAACCAAACGCAAAATCATACGACCCGGATTTCTTGGACAAATTCGAAATCGAACCGACTTACAGTTACTTAGACTCAACTCCATGGGAATCTAAACTTCCTGCTGGGAACACTCAGAGCAGATCCATGACAGTGTTCGTCAGAATGGGTGGCTCTGTAGCTGAACTGAGGAGACGATTTTATTGCATTTTCCTTCGCCTTTCTGTCCTCTTTTGGCCTGGATGGCTAGGTAAAACCGTAGTGGTACTTGATGAAGAAAAAGAGGAAGACCATGTGTTTGGAGAAACGTTAATAAAGCACACAAAGCAACATTTTCCAGATCGCACTTACGAAGTGCTCTACGAGCCGCTGCCGAAAGAACCAAGTACGTTGGACTTTGCTGGTTCTCCAAAACAACCAGGTTACAATCGACAGCTTTGGAGCAGTTTCTTTATAGATTTGTATACAAATGATACCATTATAGCATGGATGGATACCGACGCCGGATTCGGTTTACCGGTGACAGAGGAAAGTATATTTAATGGAACTAAAGTACGTGTTTTGGGTTACGATTGCACGCTGAATATTGGATGGGTCAAGACTTGGGCAAGAACCACAGAACTTGCATTAGGATTACCATTTGTTGCAGATTTTATGACATATTTTCCTGTGTATATTTACCGCGACACCTTCACTCGCTGCAGAGAGCACATATTGAAAAGATTTAACACGAGTAATTTTGAAGAAGCTTTCAAGAGGTTTTACAAAGGAGTCATTTCCCCGGTCAGTGTTATCCTCAGTTATGCCTGGTACTTCGAAAGAGAGCGATATGACTGGAATCTTAAAATTTGTGACAACTTAGAAAATTACAACAAAAGATTTCCAGCAGACCATACCATAAGACCAAAAGATGTGGTTGATTCTTTGTCAGTTCCCCAAACTGCTTTGCATGCTAAACGTGCCGGCCGTGTTCGTCCATCCGCGGTAAGTAGTTATTGCCTTTCCCAGGAGGCGGCAGGAAATGCCTCAGAAAAATGCTCAAATCGTACAGCGGCATTGATTACTAACTTTGTTCTGTTTAACCACGATATTCAGAGATTCAACTATCCAGCCCCACCTTGTTCTGGAAATAAAGAGACCACTTGCTGGAAAATACTTGAGCACCACTATAACCAGGTTGGTCTTGAAATCAAGCAAAAAAAAACGAAAACTGGATTGGCAAGATGTCGAGACTGTTGCAAAGCTTGCTATTGAACTTGACATAACATGTGACAATCTAAAGTTCAATATTTTGGGCACTGATTTTAAATGGTTAGCATTAAGGATGGGGTTAGGTATAACTGTGCACGATAATCGATTCTACTTTTCTTTCGCAGAGCTTTTTAGAAGAACATTATTCATTGATGAATATCCTCAGGAGGGCAGGGGGGGGGGGGGTGGGGCAACAATGCTGAATTATCTTCTAAGGAATAAAAGAACTGAAGCACGCATGATTAATTGTTGTTTTTTAATTTGCTTAGTTATTTGCTGTATCTTTTGCTTACTTCGAATTGGTAATAATCAAAAGCAAGTAAAGGTAAAACATTGAAAAGTCAGGAAAAAGTGTTTCATGATCTATTTTTCCAGGGCGTAAGTAATCGATATTTTCGATACTCGATTGAAATCGATCGTAATCGATCGTAATCGATACTAATTAATCGATTAATATCGGAAATCGATAGAAATCGATCACTCGCGTCTTTGTGACTATCGATTTTGATCGATTTTTGTAATTAGCTATCGATTTTATCGATTTGTTCGACAACTATCGAAAAGTAAATGGACGAAGATTCTCTTTCATAAAGTTCGCCGAAAAGTCGCTACCATTACCATTTAAGAAAGTAACATCATCTTTATCAACAAAGCGGATTCGAAGGTAAGCTTGAAGGTAATGGTTATGCAGTGTTATGATAAGATCAAATCGCGTGTTTGATTTTCGATTTCCACCGATGTGACAAAAAAGTTGTGATTATCGATTTCAATCGATTAAGTTGACTAATCAATCGACAAATATCGAGTATTATCGAGTATTATCGATTAATCGATTACATTTTCGATGATCGATTTCGATCGATTAGTTACGCCCTGATTTTTCAGAAGCCATTTTTGTAGGCTATTATAAGTGTTATTTCTTTTGAATTATCAAATAAAATATTTGGGTTTTTTTTAATTTTTCTGAGTCTGTTAGTAGTGATAAATCCAAATTTTGTGATTATTTTGGGACAGTCCCCTTCAAGTTCTACAATTTGAGCAAGTAGCACATTTGTATGAAAGGGAGTTTCCTTTACCATTTCATTAATTTTCAGCGCCACATAATCCTGAAGTTCGAACTTCTTCTTTTTCTTCTTCCATTGGACGAAAAAACGGATTTACCAATGTTTGCGAGTTGAGCAAATGTGTGGTAAATTTGGGGCTGTAAATTTGTATTAAATTTGCACTGACGGGTAAAGTGCAGGCAAATTTGTATATTTGTTTTTGAGGAATTTATGGACAAACGTAAAGTAAATGTAATGGTTTGATGCAAATTTTCTTAATATTTGCCACATGTGCAAATCTTTAATATTTTTACAAATTTGCTCAAATTTACTTTCTTTGCAAAAATAGCAGTTTGACTTGACTGCAAATGCAGACCAAAAAGGTTGCAAAAACAATAGTTTACAGCAATGTTTGCTCATATTTTTCAGGGATACCGAAAAAGTACATTTGCATCTAATTTACTAGTATTTACTGTACGTGAAAAAATAATAAAGTGCTATAAATTTTACTATCCTAAATTTGCACATTTGCAGCATATACAAATTCATACTTGCGAGGGAGCAAATATGGTGATTTACATAACGTTTGCCTTACGGTCGAAAGCGCTGTGGTCATGACATATGCTACACTCAGGGGCACCCAACGTCAATTTTCGGAAAATATCTGTTCGGGAGTCCATTTGAGATCTAGAATTTTCGGAACATTTGTTGTAAAATTTCTTGCTTGCCTGCCTCTCCTAGGATTTTCGAACATCTAAAGCATGGTATAATTGCCCATTTTTAACGGGTTTTTACCCTAAAAAGGTCACCTAGAATTTTCGGGAGCCTTTTTTCTGGCTGAAATTTTCGAAAAGGTAAGTTTTGATCCCTATAATTTTCGGATCACTAGACTTTCAGCTAGGAAATCCGAACAGATGAAAACTTTTTAGGGGATAAAAATATGCCTATATCTACCATTTAAATACTAAAATACGTTTAACAATGCTATGTTTAAGTGGTTTTGAACTACATTCTCGTTGGGACGGTGCCCCTGTACACTTTTGACTATTTTGCTTCCATGGTAAATTTAAAATCTCAACTGTTACAATAACAAGAGGTGGTCCAATTGAACTGATGTTTGTCTTTAGTCTTTACCGACTGAATAATAATAACTGGAGGGTACGATGAAATACCTCTGAAGTGAAATGAATATCAACTGATCAGAAATATAATTAGGCAAATACATGATTAACTAGAGGAAGAGGTGGAAAAACCGTTTTAGCAAACTTTGTTCTTTATGTAGCTGAAATGAGATCTGTTGGGCCGCTTTATGCCATTTTGGTAGTTTTACTGTTGATCACCAAGGGTAAATAAAGGTTTATCACTATCATCATTATCATTATTGTCACAGTTGATCCAACAACCTGTTTGTCCAAAACTGAAAGTTATAACATTGTATATAGACAAAACGAGACAGGGTACCCAACTTCAGCCACTATTTGCCACAAAGAAAGCAAGCAAATTAAAATACTTACATCAATTTCTGTGAATTTCAAATTACAGTGTTGGGATATATTGCCTGAACTCTCCAAGATTATCGATTCAAGAAATTTTTAGTTGTCACCAGCAGTTTTTAGATGCTGTTGTTTTCACTGACCACCTAAAGATGACCACATCTTGATGGTGGGTTTCCTAAAAATGACCACATTTTGAAAACCCAACAGTGAATACCACAACAAAATGGAAAAAATTCTTTGTATTTTGTAAACTTCGAATATTAATTCAGCATCAAAATTCATGAGTAACTCAAATTTTTCGGCCCTAATTCTGAATTGTTCCTGTTAACAACTCGAACAGAAGAGGACTCTGATCTAATACTGTCTGTACAAATGTAAATTAAAGTACCACAAACTATTCAAACCCCCCCCCCCCCAAAAAAAAAAAAAAAAATTTAAATGGTCAAAAAATCATCACAGCAAATTGGCTAATTAAGCTGAAATCTTGTTGGTCAGCCTTATCTTATTCGGTCATAGAAACTCTGACCAAATTTGAATTCTATTGCTGTCACTGAATATAGGAACATTGGCAAGTTTCTGCTGGGTTGAGAAAGTTTTAGAGGTATAAAATACATGGTTTGCAAGTTTAAAATTAATGATAAATAATGCGGATCCTCACTCTTACGAAGCGATCGATAGCACCGTGCTTTCACATAAAAATCGCCGGATTCCTCGCACGTGTAGATATCGTAAACATACCCTTCTCGAAAGAACTTGTAGCTCTTTTCACCGGCATTTTTCTTTCCTCCTTGTGCAAGCCAGTCTGAACAAGTCAAAA
>JALIRR010011959.1:0-11185 GCA_023091755.1 Montipora sp. Colony 1 RG-2022
CCACCGGTGTGGTTCGCGGTCAATATCATTTAAAGTTATTCTTATTGTTATCCATTGTTCTGATCAAGTGCTTGTAAGAATTAGAATCAAGCTGCTGTACGAGTGTCCTTTACTTGACCTGTCAAATTACTGATTTGATGCCCATACTTAGAACTGTTTGATCCAAATGATCAATCGATTGGTTGAAAAAAAAAAGCATACTGGTCTGGTCGCCATTACCCATGCGCAAATGTCTCTTCAGTGTTTGCAAGTGTCCCGATTTACTAGTGAACTTGCGAATGCTTTCGGATTTCATACTAATTGGCGTGCGACGTGCTACTTTATATTGCAAATAACTGCTTCGTTGTATCATCTGTTATTATGAATTTACCAAGGGAGTGGACTTTGTTTCTTGGTCTGGTCTGACCGTTTAACACGGCCCAAGTGCTACTGATAGGATATCCATAAATAACAAGAAAACCTGATCCACTCACTGTGCGCAATTGACCGTATTCAACTGATCGACAAATATTACGCGCGCAATCTAGCTGATGATCACTAAATCGAATATTAGGGACACAACTGGTCAATAAATCAGTACAACAGATGGAATCTTAGATACAAACTGGTCGATAAATCAGTACAACTGATCGAATATTAGGGACACAAATGATCGATAAATCAGTACAACTGATAGAGTGAGTTTCAATTGAGTGTCGTAAAACCAAAACCAAAGTAATTACTTTGGCCAATCAAAAAGGACTGAGACAATCCCGCAAACCAATCAAAACTCGAAGTAATTACACGTAGCCGACACAAAGCGCGGGAAAATGTGCACGCGTGAGCCACGATTGGTTTTGGTTTCACTTCTGATTGGTTGAAAAAATGGCGCGAGAACTTTGAACCAATCACAGAGTGAAGTAATCATAAACCAAAGTAATGCACTAATTACTTTCGACACTCAATTGAAAACCGCTCTATGAGCCTCATCTTATCACTTTAAGAACCCACGCCCTTACACCTTGGAGATCACTAAAGTGACCACGTTATGGACCACTTAGACCCACGGTTTAAAATATGTCGGCGCTGTTGACCATTTTTAGCGAAATTATATCGGAGTCTCACTAACACACCATGTAAAACAGTTTTAAAGAGTTTCTATTTTGTAACTTACAGAACCTAGTCAAGCATTTGATCCGACAAAGGTTTGGAAGGGTCCCAATTCAACTTCAGCCGACATTGCTCCAACACAAAAATTCGGTCCCGACATTGTCGGGTGACCATGTCAAACGCGCGCAACATCTGATCCGAAAAATGTCGAGTGGATCTCGGGTGAAATGTCGGGACCGTTTAACACGGCCCAAGTGGCTACTAATAACAACTGATCGAATAACAAGAAAACCTTATCCACTCATTGCACGCAATTGATCGAATCAGTATAACGGATCGAATGTTAGAGACACAACTTACAAATCATCGAATAACACGTCCCTGTGAGACGTTAAAGAACCAATACACTAATCGAGAAGAGTAGGGAATGAAATGCTCGGTGTTGTGGCTGTTCTTTGTGAGTGCATGGGTGGGTGGGTATAGCGGGTCCACATTTGCTGAATAGCTGCCAAAACTTCAACGTGCTCGAACAAATAACAAACAAACAAACAGACCGGCCCGCTTGACGGTAGATTACTGCCGTCTTCTTGGCGTCCACGAAGCGTAAGCTAGAGGATTAAAATTACGAGGGTATATAGATAGACTTTAATCTCGTTTCTAGATCTCACTCTGTCATTGGAAATATGAGATCTCCCTTCCGTATGACCGTGGGAGATCTGGCTACGAGATTAAAATAGACTAAACATTTCGGAAGACCTTAGACAGCAATGACCAGAACCAGGTTGCTGACCAGCGGTTTTCGCTAAAGCAATGGTTCGGGTTGTGCTCAGTCTAGCAGGCCAAGAAAACCAGGTTGTGGTCATTGTTATTCAAGGTTTTTCAATGTCTACTGGACGACAGAGCCTGAATGTAATTAACCACCTTACACGCTGGTGTTGGCTACATGCATATCCAACAAGAGCGAAGGAAGTAATAGAAAAACAACAATAAAAGCAAGGTGACACACGCTAAAACCAACCCGGTGTGGCCAATACATAACGCATGCGCACAACCATTTCACCCGGTCAAGGCCGAAACAGTTGTCCATGGCTGCTAATTGACCGGGTAAAATGGTTGTGCGCATGCGTGATGTGTTGGCCCCACCGGGTTGGTGTTAAGAAGGTGTCACCTTGCTCTTTTTAAAATAATAGACCATTTTACAAACGATGAGAGAAGTGATCGTCGTACCTAGTTAGACAATAGACCTTTTTACAGTTTTGTGCTTAGTTACCCGGCCTTTAAATGAAAGTGAGGCTGGAGTGGCACTTGTTATGGCGGACCTCCTTGCTTTTCTTATGTTACTGATGTTGTTCTCGTGCTAATTAGTTGGAATTTACATAAGAAAAGCAGTGAGGTCTCTATCAAAACGCCAACAACTATAGCCACGTTTTCATTCATAGGCCAGGCAACTAAGCACACAACTGTAAAATGGGCTATTCAAGAAATTTTACAGTTGTGCTTAGTTACCTGGCCTATGAATGAAAGTGAGGTTAGAGTTGACCTTCTCACTGCTTTTCTGACGTAAATTCCAACTAGTTAATTTAGCATGAGACTAACATCAACAAAGGAAAAGCAAGGACATCTGTATCATTCCAAGGTCAACTACAGCCTCACTTGCATTTAAAGACCAAAGTAACTTAGCACATAACTGTGAAAAGAGTTGTGAGTAGAATGGATACTCCAAAATAAGGTGAGACACTTACTTTTGTGTATATCAAGTACCAAACAATCCTTCTAAAGTTGTACTGAGTTTAAATATGGTGTCAACAAAACATTTTATGAAAGCTAACCATTTCGAGTCAGCGCTTAGACCTAATCACTAGAGAGCAGTGCCAAACCCAGCAGTTATTCTCTGCCTAAACAGAGTGTTGTTTATCCGCCAAAGCGGGTTCACACTGAGATTGTCAGGTAGCGCCACGTAAACGTCACCAAATGTTACACCTGCTTACAAACATTGACGTCACATTTCTTTTGATATTCAAATCTACCAACCACAGAACAAAAGAAGTCATTGTTTCAACAGACAATTCGGTTCTGGTTGGCATATTAATAAGAATGGATGACGTCACGAGAAACATCGCTACTGTGGTCGACTTAGATTTTGAATATACATATGTGTCACGAAGTGTCTCACCTTATTTTGGAGTATCCATTCTGGTCATAACCCTGTGAAAAGGTCTATCTTTATAAATTCTGAACGGTTGGATGCTTGGAACTTTCGCTCCCAGTCACAAATTTCCACGTGGTGAACACCTCGACATCACTGAGTAAAGATGCTTTGATGAACGAAATGGATGTATGATATGGATCATATATTGAACTGCCGATATGAAACCAAGTACCGCTATGATCCTGGGAGTTATGAACGCAATTTTAGCAATTGCGCAGAGAAGCCTGAAAAATTCAGAACTTCGTCGGGGTTTGAACCCACAAGTTTTGCATAACAATAGAGTCAAATTCCCAAAAGACATTTTACTGCGGTGTTCTGTACACCAATATGGCCGCGGTGACGTCAGATGAAAACCATCAACAAGAGGTTTAACCATGTTCATGGTTATCTACAAGATTGAATCGCGAAAAAAAGGAACAGTCTCCTTACAAAAGTTCTTATGCAACAGCATTCCTTTACAAGCAAAAAAGGAAAAAGAAAGCTCTCGCTGGTTGCAAATAGCTAAATTTTCGTTCGTTGATGAGGAGGGAAAGCAAAACTGTTAAAAAAGCTATCCTACCATGGTGACCAATCAAACTCTCACTCAAAGAGACACTGGCTTTCCTTGAAATAGTTGCACAGATTATTGAACAAATGATACCGACTTAATACTCTATACAGTCTTCTTAAAATGAAATAAAATACTATGAAACAATATCTTGGTGATAAAACTGCCAGTGGCAATTGTAAAGTACAAGTTTCCAACCCCAAAGCCTTCGAGCTCACTTTGCAAAGAATTATAGCCAGGGTTCGCTCAAAAGTTCTTCCCCTGGGATTCCTGACACCCACTGCGACAATCTTTCATTTTTCGCCATTAAGTTCAAATTCAAAACTCTCAAGGTAGCACGTATGTACAATTGTTCCCTGGGAATTTTCCGTTTGTCTCATCGTGTCAGTACCCTGGGATTCAAACCCCATTCCTTAAACTCCTTTCTTCTGACGAACACATTGTAGTGGACTTAGATTTTGAACGTGAAGTGAAGAGTTTCCCTTGCAGATTTTCTGCGACTGCAGGACCAGTCACAGAACTTTGAGTGAAATGTTTATAATCTTGATATCCTCGTACGGTTTGTCATCTTTAGGATTTGTTTTAACGTTGCTAATTGTCTGTACTACATCCATTCCTTTCACAACACGACCAAACACCGTGTGTTTATTGTCCAGCCATGGCTAGGGGCAAAAAAACAGAAACAAAGCAAATCATTAAAAGCTCACAAGTGTTTTGAAGTTTCCTATGTCCAGGAATGGCGCAAGTAATTTGATGCACACTCGACTTTCATATCCAACACGAAGTATGCCTTTAATCTTAGCATTTGCGATTCATTTAGAACAACAAGGCACACCAACAGACTCTTTTTGGCGATGGTCGGTATACCTTCTTATATTTCTGACCTTTTGAATGTTAAAACATATTCTAGGTCATTACGTTCTTCATGTAAAGAATATTTAGCTGTTCCAAGAAGTAGATTGAAAACATATGGAGATAGAGCTTTCTCTATTGCGGGACCTAAATTTGTAGAATAATTTACCTCTAGAGATTAGGAAATGTGCTTCAGTGGCAACTTTTAAGCAATCCCTTATAGTTATCATACAGTTTATAAGACCTTTTTGTTTTAAGACGTTTAAATTTTTATATTGTAGATAACTTAGGCTTACATTCTAATTATATTGTACATTGTAGATATTTTATTCCATTCAGATTTTATTTATTTTAATATTGTAATTAGGAAGCGCTTTGGACAATTATTGGATTTTAGCGCTATATAAATAAAGTTATTATTATTATTATTATAAGTTATTATTATTACCTAGACACGAGGGATGTTGAATAAATACACCATAAACATCATTGGGGTGTAGGGATGGCGCAGTGGTGGGAGCACTCGCCTCCCACCAATGTGGCCCGGGTTCGATTCCTCGACTCGGTTTCATATGTGGGTTGAGTTTCTTGGTTCTCTACTCTGCACCGAGAGGTTTTCTCCGGGTACTCCGGTTTCTCCTCTCCTCAAAAACCAAAATTTGACTTAATTTGCGTTGATTGTTAATTTCACTTTACAGCGTCCCCAATTAGTGCTCCAGCGCTAAATCGACTAGACACTTAAATAAAGATCCTTTCCTTTTTGCACATTTACCGATTGTCTACGCGGCGCACGAGCAAGGTGTGTGCTCTTCACGCGAGGGAACCCGGGTTCGAATCGCGAGTCGGGAGAAATGACACACTTTCTTCTTCTAATAAAACACCGCCGATTTTTGAGTACAATGAAAAAAAAAGAAAAAAAAACACGACTTAAAAGAAAATCACCCGGCTTTCTACAGTAGTGCCTGTGGCAATCCACGGAATTTGGCAAGAAGAACTAGGGGAGACACGATTAGTCCATTTTCCAAATATCAAATATTCAGCTTGATAATGAGGCAGTAAGAACAAAAACAATAGGAACACGTTGGAATGAATGTGAAAAATATTTACATGTCATCCACTTTCCTTTGTCTTTGTCCTCACTGCCTCACTATCAAGCTAAATTTTAACATACTGAAAAAGGCCTATTAAAACCAGTGTGCAGTGCATATAATTACTGAACAACCTGCATGTTTCAAGCTTAGATTTCCTGGCCATGACAGCTAACCTACCGTTGGTACGACTGTAATGAAAAACTGCGATCCGTTCGTGTTCGGTCCGGCGTTCGCCATATTCAATAGGGACCTTAAGCAAGCACGACGACGACGACGACTACGAGAACGTTGTCTAAAAATATTATTTCCCGTTACTGTAATAATTTTACGATTACTCCATGTCGTTCGGCTTGGAAAGTGTGAATGCACAACCCAAGAATAAAATTGATGAGAACGGTGTGGATATTCAGAGAGAAAATTGAAAATCGTCATCATGTGCTCTCGTCCTCCACATGACCTCAAATTTGATCATTTCACGTCGTAGTCAAGACGAGAACGGCAAAGAAATGTATCAAAATGTAAAACGCACGTGCTGGGCGTGCAAAGCTATTGTTTTTGTCCACTAAATATGCAAATTTGCGGCGTTCTCGTAGCCGTCCTCGTCGTCCTTGCTTAAGGTCCCTACTGACTGTGTAAGGTCGGTCGTGCCTCAAGTTCCGGTGAAACTCGTCTTCAAAGTCTCCACCCCAGATGGATTCACCACCAGTACCATCCGCTAGAAAAAGCAGAGAAAATTGTGAAATGTTACTCTAGGATAAATACAGAAATGAGTTTATCAATGAGTTGATAAGGTAAATTGACCACCAATTCGCTGTGACGCTCGAAACGCCAGTTTTCGCTAAAGGTGGTCAATTTATTTACCATATCAATACAGTTGATAAACCCATTTTTGTGTTTAACTTCCCCACCGACGCAGCACCACAGTTTTTTCACTAAAACTGATCATAACCCCTTAATTCAGTTTGCACTCTTGGAACAATGTTCTCAAAGAAGTAGTCCCAAACCCAGAGCTTACAACTTGTAAATAATTTATTGGCTGAATCCTTCGTTTACAAGGCTCAATATTCTAAAGGCTCTATATCTCGAAAAAAAAAACCGTTGTTTTTCTCTCACAAAAGGCTGTTCGTGTCTCTTCTACAATAAAACGTACTGTTCTATTAAAAAAAAAAAAAAAGGAAAAAGGGCCTTGTCACTATTCACTAAACCGCAAACACACCCGCCGTTTTATATCAAGTAAAACATTAATCATTAATCCTCTGGCTATTTCTGTTTATTCACTGTTGACTGCCCGGTCACAAGTCAACAACGGTCGTGTTGCCAGCGCGCGGTCAAATTCAAATGGACCAATCAGAGTTGAGGCTGAAACCATCTTGCGAGTTTCCGTTGTTGACTGCCCGGTCACAAGCCTCTGAGGAAAGCCGAAGAGGTGAATTTTAAGGCAAAGTTTTCGTTCGTCACGAGTCTTTCGGCCGCCGAAACACACGTATTTGGAGTGAAATTTATTGGGCTTTATGGAACTGTTGTTTTTATTGCGATTCGAGACTTTTCCTGTTGAGGAGAAAACGATTTGTGGAGTGAGGTCTGGCCGGCGATGGATGGAGTTACCGGCCTTCGTATTATTTCAGTAACGGCCTTCCGGATCACTTCACTAAAAGGCGTCAGAATGGCTCGAACCTCGGCAAAAGAGACAAGTTGGTCTCACATTTGAGGTAGGAAAACTTTATTTCAATTGAGATAGTTATTTACACAATTTTTTTAACGATCGGTGATTTTCCCATACAATTCTCTATATACACAAGCTGTCGCATACACCACGTATTTTCAGCTTGGGAAGCCTGTGGTTATAGCATACCACGTGGTCCAAAGTGCAAAGCAAAACATAATCGAGGGTGGACTGCGTTGCTTGGTTTACTGAAGATCGATGTTGCGTTGGTTTAATCGCTTTCTTTATGGCGCGCTCAAAATACATAAAAAGGCACACGCTTTTCGCGTTAGACCCATACTAAAAGATGTCGAGCGTCAGCTTCGAAACGGACCGTTCCGCGAACTGAATGGAACTCAGTTGTACGGAAATGTAACTGAAATGAACGCAACAAAATCCTAATTCTTTAATAAGCAGGTACTTTATTGAGAACTGCTCTGAAGATGATAGCGACAAGGAAAATAACACGACAAACAACATAGACGCCATATTGGAATCCTCTGAAGACAGAGTAAAAACATTGGCACAGCGAACAAATAACCTCACGCTCAGTGTACCATTAACTACGAAGATAAGATATTTATCTATTGCGTTCTTTTGTTTTTTTCTTAAACAGTTTGTTTCTTTGTAATCATGGTCTTATATCCTTTGTTCAACGAACCATATTAGCGATCGTGTACATTTCATCCCTGCAATCTGTTCTCCTTTTACAAGATTTAATATCATCTGTGGAGACTGATCAATTCAGCTCCTTGGAAAATAATACCGGTCTCGATATGCAAAAGTTTGTTTACTTTAGTTGTGATGTGCGTGTGCATCGACATAGACGTGAGCGAGCACCGAGCAGAATTACAGAGAAAAGGCTGAGACGTCTATTCTATAAAAGTAAAAAAAGAAGGAAACTTGCTCAAGCATATTTGATTAGAAATGTACTGAGGTCATCCACATTTCATTGTATTACTAGGAGATCACTTGCTCGTAAACACAAGTATAGCAGCTACTAGCCTGTGTGCCTCCTCCCCAATTTTTTTTTGTGAGGGGAGGCGGCGGATGTACACAGGCAAAGCAGCTACCTCAGGCATGCTTTAAATCAAAGCACGTGGTATGTAGCACCTTTCCAAATGCGTGGATGAACACGTAAATGCAAAATGAAAGATAGACTCAATACAGAAATCATGAATACCCGGTACGATTTATCAAAGAATGTTTTTAAAACATTGCATATTATAAGTTAAACCTTTGCAGGGGCATAGCCTATAAAGATGCACATCGAATATCATGAGAAGCGCAATGTAAGTCCGATGTAAGAAGGACAGACTTCTCTTTTTTCTTTTCTTTAGCGCTAAATAAACCATACACCACTGTATTTTTGCAGGCCCGAGTTTAGGCTAACTGTAGCCTCTTCTTGGAAAAAAATGAGTCGACCAGGTTTTATTCTAGGTCAGATCGAGAGAGCGTTTAGTTTCTTTTCAGTCTGTGTATTGAGCCATCAGGCGTATAGCTCAGACCTGCAAACGGAAAGAGTTTGTTTACGGTAAAACAACGTTAAGGGAATAAATACGTGATAAGTACTCATGTATTTTCCTTAAGCGAACAATAGTGATCAATATAAAACTTCTCCTTGAACTATCAATGCTTAATCAATCAGAAAGGTTGAGAGAATATATAATTGTATCATCCAGCACGAAATTCCTGACATTTTACCAACTTCTTCCTACTACCGCTTTGATAAATGCATAGGGATGAAAAAGGAGAATTTCTGTTTTGATATTGGGGATAAGAGGTTAATAAAATTTCATTCTTAAAAAAATCGCTTAGGAACCACGCTATTTTCCCTCTTAGTTTGTGACCCTTTAGGAGTTAATGAAGTGTCACCCACAAACTCAGCCAGAGCTACTTGACTCATTCAACAATCCGGCAATAGCCGACCGTTTGTAAACCCCCTCTAATCTGAACTAGCTCTTCATTTGGGGGAAATGAAAATTTAAGTGCCTTTAGAGTACGAGATTGACCCGGGGGCTATATAGGTATGTGCTGCGGGATAGAATCTGGTTTTTCAGGCTATCGATCTTTAAATGGGGTATCCGTTTTGCCCATGTTTGCATATTGTTCCCGGTGTGATCCTTAGATAGGGTGCCTAAGGTGTATCAGCTAAAATAGCAGTGCGTAAATACCCAGCTAAACGAAATAAAAAAGATCTGTTAAAATTGAACTATCCGTTCAGGCGATTTTATAAATATTGTGTATTTCCGTGGCTGTAAGTCGTCCTTTGGATCGTTTGTTTTTCCCTTGAATAGGGTGTCATTATTCGGGTTTCGGCCGAAAATAGGGTATCAATTTTTGTTTGCTTCACCTTTAAATAGAGTCAGGGATGAAGACCTTCGCGACACACAATGAGGGGGGGGGGGGGGGCGAACTCCCATATAAAAAGGACGGGGGTGCTTGCCGTACCTTTTAGGGGCTAAAAGAACTGTTTTGGTTCCTCTTAGGGTGTTCAGCCTCAAAAGGTCCACAGCGGAAGCTTTAGCGGTGCCTTTTAGGGTGCTGAACGAAAATATATGACGGGAGACGTTTGATAATTCACTATTTTTTTGATTTTCTCTAATTAAAACCCACAAATTGGTAGATCTTAGGGGTGAAGAAAATTTTATGCCACGCCTACAAGACACGATCTTGGTACCTCTTAAGGGTTCTTTTCAAAATTTCCGACGAGCACCCCCGTCCTTTATAAATGGGAGTTTTTTTTGTAATTACGTAACTGACGAGCGGGGACAAAGGAGGAAACCTTACTGGTTTTGTTAAGATCGTCATTTAGTTTAAAAGTGGCTTTCAATGATTTCTCGAAAGAATTTTAGCCCTCATCACCCGTCATATTACCCTGCGAGCAGAGTCTCTTTCGATCTTCCTCGATAATCGAAAGAGACTCGCAGGGTAACCTCTAAGAAGGTCAACAGTTTATTTCTGGGAAATCAAAGAAGCGGTTTGATTGAATGAAGTAGCTTATGAGGCCAAAATGTAGTTATCAAGGTGTGTGTTCCACCAGAGTAATTGCAAAATACCCTGCCATTTTAAGGCTGCACCTATGAAGAGGCTGGATACGCGGATGCGTAGTCGAAAATACCACCCCTCGTCAAGTAAACTTCTAAGTATATTGTGAAGTGGACAAGCGGATACGCAGTCCAAAATACCACCCCTCCCCAAGTAAACTTCTGAGTATATTGTGAAGTGGATACGTGGATACGCAGTCCAAAATACCACCCCTCCCCAAGTAAACTTCTGAGTATATTGTGAAGTGGATACGCGGATACGCAGTCCAAAATACCACCCCTCCCTAAGTAATCTTTTAAGTATATTGTGAAGTGGATACGTGAATACGTGGATACGTGGATACGCAGTCGAAAATACCACCCCTCGCCAAGTAAACTTCTAACCCTAACCAGTAAACGAGTGACATACTCTTCACATGATTTCGTAAAAAGTGTAGTTAACCGTACCGTAAAATAAAACCTAATATTTTAAAAGATTGCTTAGGCGTAATCACTGAACCAAGCGCTCAGGCTTAATCAGTAAACGAGTGATATACTCTTCACATAATTTCGTAAAAAGTGTAGTTAACCGTACCGTAAAATAAAACCTAAAATTTTAAAAGATTGCTTAGGCCTAATCACTGAACCAAGCGTTTAGGCTTAATTAGT
>JALIRR010011960.1:0-5000 GCA_023091755.1 Montipora sp. Colony 1 RG-2022
CCGATTTTTTGGTCGAACTTCGGAAGGCTAAAAAAATAGGAAATACAAGTCGTACAATAGCCTAATTAGTATGGATCGAAAGGTAAACTATTGTAGATTTGCACTAAGCAAAAAACCGCATGAAAAAAGACCGATTAGAGGAGAAATAACATTTTGTGTAAAAGTGTCGAAAATGGCCAATTTTCGCAAAATGGCAAAGGGGGGACCAAAGGAAAATTTTCAAAAATGGCCGATTTTTTGGTCGAACTTCGGAAGGCTAAAAAAATAGGAAATACAAGTCGTACAATAGCCTAATTAGTATGGATCGAAAGGTAAACTATTGTAGATTTGCACTAAGCAAAAAACCGCATGAAAAAAGACCGATTAGAGGAGAAATAACATTTTGTGTAAAAGTGTCGAAAATGGCCAATTTTCGCAAAATGGCAAAGGGGGGACCAAAGGAAAATTTTCAAAAATGGCCGATTTTTTGGTCGAACTTCGGAAGGCTAAAAAAATAGGAAATACAAGTCGTACAATAGCCTAATTAGTATGGATCGAAAGGTAAACTATTGTAGATTTGCACTAAGCAAAAAACCGCATGAAAAAAGACCGATTAGAGGAGAAATAACATTTTGTGTAAAAGTGTCGAAAATGGCCAATTTTCGCAAAATGGCAAAGGGGGGACCAAAGGAAAATTTTCAAAAATGGCCGATTTTTTGGTCGAACTTCGGAAGGCTAAAAAAATAGGAAATACAAGTCGTACAATAGCCTAATTAGTATGGATCGAAAGGTAAACTATTGTAGATTTGCACTAAGCAAAAAACCGCATGAAAAAAGACCGATTAGAGGAGAAATAACATTTTGTGTAAAAGTGTCGAAAATGGCCAATTTTCGCAAAATGGCAAAGGGGGGACCAAAGGAAAATTTTCAAAAATGGCCGATTTTTTGGTCGAACTTCGGAAGGCTAAAAAAAAAGGAAATACAAGTCGTACAATAGCCTAATTAGTATGGATCGAAAGGTAAACTATTGTAGATTTGCACTAAGCAAAAAACCGCATGAAAAAAGACCGATTAGAGGAGAAATAACATTTTGTGTAAAAGTGTCGAAAATGGCCAATTTTCGCAAAATGGCAAAGGGGGGACCAAAGGAAAATTTTCAAAAATGGCCGATTTTTTGGTCGAACTTCGGAAGGCTAAAAAAATAGGAAATACAAGTCGTACAATAGCCTAATTAGTATGGATCGAAAGGTAAACTATTGTAGATTTGCACTAAGCAAAAAACCGCATGAAAAAAGACCGATTAGAGGAGAAATAACATTTTGTGTAAAAGTGTCGAAAATGGCCAATTTTCGCAAAATGGCAAAGGGGGGACCAAAGGAAAATTTTCAAAAATGGCCGATTTTTTGGTCGAACTTCGGAAGGCTAAAAAAATAGGAAATACAAGTCGTACAATAGCCTAATTAGTATGGATCGAAAGGTAAACTATTGTAGATTTGCACTAAGCAAAAAACCGCATGAAAAAAGACCGATTAGAGGAGAAATAACATTTTGTGTAAAAGTGTCGAAAATGGCCAATTTTCGCAAAATGGCAAAGGGGGGACCAAAGGAAAATTTTCAAAAATGGCCGATTTTTTGGTCGAACTTCGGAAGGCTAAAAAAATAGGAAATACAAGTCGTACAATAGCCTAATTAGTATGGATCGAAAGGTAAACTATTGTAGATTTGCACTAAGCAAAAAACCGCATGAAAAAAGACCGATTAGAGGAGAAATAACATTTTGTGTAAAAGTGTCGAAAATGGCCAATTTTCGCAAAATGGCAAAGGGGGGACCAAAGGAAAATTTTCAAAAATGGCCGATTTTTTGGTCGAACTTCGGAAGGCTAAAAAAATAGGAAATACAAGTCGTACAATAGCCTAATTAGTATGGATCGAAAGGTAAACTATTGTAGATTTGCACTAAGCAAAAAACCGCATGAAAAAAGACCGATTAGAGGAGAAATAACATTTTGTGTAAAAGTGTCGAAAATGGCCAATTTTCGCAAAATGGCAAAGGGGGGACCAAAGGAAAATTTTCAAAAATGGCCGATTTTTTGGTCGAACTTCGGAAGGCTAAAAAAATAGGAAATACAAGTCGTACAATAGCCTAATTAGTATGGATCGAAAGGTAAACTATTGTAGATTTGCACTAAGCAAAAAACCGCATGAAAAAAGACCGATTAGAGGAGAAATAACATTTTGTGTAAAAGTGTCGAAAATGGCCAATTTTCGCAAAATGGCAAAGGGGGGACCAAAAGGAAAATTTTCAAAAATGGCCGATTTTTTGGTCGAACTTCGGAAGGCTAAAAAAATAGGAAATACAAGTCGTACAATAGCCTAATTAGTATGGATCGAAAGGTAAACTATTGTAGATTTGCACTAAGCAAAAAACCGCATGAAAAAAGACCGATTAGAGGAGAAATAACATTTTGTGTAAAAGTGTCGAAAATGGCCAATTTTCGCAAAATGGCAAAGGGGGGACCAAAGGAAAATTTTCAAAAATGGCCGATTTTTTGGTCGAACTTCGGAAGGCTAAAAAAATAGGAAATACAAGTCGTACAATAGCCTAATTAGTATGGATCGAAAGGTAAACTATTGTAGATTTGCACTAAGCAAAAAACCGCATGAAAAAAGACCGATTAGAGGAGAAATAACATTTTGTTGTGTAAAAGTGTCGAAAATGGCCAATTTTCGCAAAATGGCAAAGGGGGGACCAAAGGAAAATTTTCAAAAATGGCCGATTTTTTGGTCGAACTTCGGAAGGCTAAAAAAATAGGAAATACAAGTCGTACAATAGCCTAATTAGTATGGATCGAAAGGTAAACTATTGTAGATTTGCACTAAGCAAAAAACCGCATGAAAAAAGACCGATTAGAGGAGAAATAACATTTTGTGTAAAAGTGTCGAAAATGGCCAATTTTCGCAAAATGGCAAAGGGGGGACCAAAGGAAAATTTTCAAAAATGGCCGATTTTTTGGTCGAACTTCGGAAGGCTAAAAAAATAGGAAATACAAGTCGTACAATAGCCTAATTAGTATGGATCGAAAGGTAAACTATTGTAGATTTGCACTAAGCAAAAAACCGCATGAAAAAAGACCGATTAGAGGAGAAATAACATTTTGTGTAAAAGTGTCGAAAATGGCCAATTTTCGCAAAATGGCAAAGGGGGGACCAAAGGAAAATTTTCAAAAATGGCCGATTTTTTGGTCGAACTTCGGAAGGCTAAAAAAATAGGAAATACAAGTCGTACAATAGCCTAATTAGTATGGATCGAAAGGTAAACTATTGTAGATTTGCACTAAGCAAAAAACCGCATGAAAAAAGACCGATTAGAGGAGAAATAACATTTTGTGTAAAAGTGTCGAAAATGGCCAATTTTCGCAAAATGGCAAAGGGGGACCAAAGGAAAATTTTCAAAAATGGCCGATTTTTTGGTCGAACTTCGGAAGGCTAAAAAAATAGGAAATACAAGTCGTACAATAGCCTAATTAGTATGGATCGAAAGGTAAACTATTGTAGATTTGCACTAAGCAAAAAACCGCATGAAAAAAGACCGATTAGAGGAGAAATAACATTTTGTGTAAAAGTGTCGAAAATGGCCAATTTTCGCAAAATGGCAAAGGGGGGACCAAAGGAAAATTTTCAAAAATGGCCGATTTTTTGGTCGAACTTCGGAAGGCTAAAAAAATAGGAAATACAAGTCGTACAATAGCCTAATTAGTATGGATCGAAAGGTAAACTATTGTAGATTTGCACTAAGCAAAAAACCGCATGAAAAAAGACCGATTAGAGGAGAAATAACATTTTGTGTAAAAGTGTCGAAAATGGCCAATTTTCGCAAAATGGCAAAGGGGGGACCAAAGGAAAATTTTCAAAAATGGCCGATTTTTTGGTCGAACTTCGGAAGGCTAAAAAAATAGGAAATACAAGTCGTACAATAGCCTAATTAGTATGGATCGAAAGGTAAACTATTGTAGATTTGCACTAAGCAAAAAACCGCATGAAAAAAGACCGATTAGAGGAGAAATAACATTTTGTGTAAAAGTCGAAAATGGCCAATTTTCGCAAAATGGCAAAGGGGGGACCAAAGGAAAATTTTCAAAAATGGCCGATTTTTTGGTCGAACTTCGGAAGGCTAAAAAAATAGGAAATACAAGTCGTACAATAGCCTAATTAGTATGGATCGAAAGGTAAACTATTGTAGATTTGCACTAAGCAAAAAACCGCATGAAAAAAGACCGATTAGAGGAGAAATAACATTTTGTGTAAAAGTGTCGAAAATGGCCAATTTTCGCAAAATGGCAAAGGGGGGACCAAAGGAAAATTTTCAAAAATGGCCGATTTTTTGGTCGAACTTCGGAAGGCTAAAAAAATAGGAAATACAAGTCGTACAATAGCCTAATTAGTATGGATCGAAAGGTAAACTATTGTAGATTTGCACTAAGCAAAAAACCGCATGAAAAAAGACCGATTAGAGGAGAAATAACATTTTGTGTAAAAGTGTCGAAAATGGCCAATTTTCGCAAAATGGCAAAGGGGGGACCAAAGGAAAATTTTCAAAAATGGCCGATTTTTTGGTCGAACTTCGGAAGGCTAAAAAAATAGGAAATACAAGTCGTACAATAGCCTAATTAGTATGGATCGAAAGGTAAACTATTGTAGATTTGCACTAAGCAAAAAACCGCATGAAAAAAGACCGATTAGAGGAGAAATAACATTTTGTGTAAAAGTGTCGAAAATGGCCAATTTTCGCAAAATGGCAAAGGGGGACCAAAGGAAAATTTTCAAAAATGGCCGATTTTTTGGTCGAACTTCGGAAGGCTAAAAAAATAGGAAATACAAGTCGTACAATAGCCTAATTAGTATGGATCGAAAGGTAAACTATTGTAGATTTGCACTAAGCAAAAAACCGCATGAAAAAAGACCGATTAGAGGAGAAATAACATTTTGTGTAAAAGTGTCGAAAATGGCCAATTTTCGCAAAA
>JALIRR010011961.1:0-2500 GCA_023091755.1 Montipora sp. Colony 1 RG-2022
AACCAGTAAACAGATGCTTTACAAATTTCAACGATGGTATTTTAAAATCCTTACTATTTTTTCTGAGCAATACTAAGAGAATTAATTAAAAAAATATAAAATTACCGAGTTTTATTTGTGAACATAAACCACAGGTTTACCATCTTAAATTGGGTGTGTTGAGTTGTATTGACACGAAAAAAACTTTCCAGGAATATTCTCCAGTTAACTCATACGTTTGGAAATAAAGGCTCCGATAAAGTATTTTTGCCTTGTGTTGTGTTCTACTGTATTTACAAATAAAGTGGAATAACTATGGCTTTGGGTAGTTTGAGGGAGGTTTATTTTTCGGCGGTTTAGTGCCTGTCAATAAAAGGTTAAGGCTGACCACTTTTTTTAACCGCCACTTCATCAAAGCCATCTGAATTCAAATCAAGGAAAATCTCGCACAAAAAACCTGGCACATTACGATTGAAGACATCCTCATCTATGTCCCAACCAAGTTTCACACTTGTAGGCAAATGATTTGTACCAGAAAATTCTGATTTTCAACCCTGGATAGCATTGTAAAAGGATCAAGTAAAAACATAGGAACTTTGGTATTCAAATCAACCAATCAGGGTATCCCTTACCTAAACGGCTGCATCACGCAGGCCACCCAGCACAGGGGGAGCAATGCACTGATTGGCTGATTCAAATCAGGCTGTGTACTTAGAATACCGAAGTTCCTATGCTTTTCCTCGATCCTTTTATGATGCTATCCAGGTCGAAGATCGCAATTTTCTGGTACCAGTTACCAGTTACCAGTTCTCTGTTACCTGTTACCAGCATTTTAGACCCGCCGTCACAACACACTGAATTGCATGACCAGTTGTCACGCAGTGGTAACACAGTCGGGATTTGACAAGAATAAACCGCTTCAGGAAAGAAAATTAATCTTTATAGGAAAAGCCCTGTTCTTTGTTATGGAAAGCTCTGTTTGCCCTTCTGAAATTACAGTCAAGGAGCTCACTCAACCACATAACATAATTATTCAGACTATTCATTACAAAAAATACAAAACAAGTTTCACAATTAATGATGATATATTGGTTAGAGGGCAAACACCGCTAAGATTACAGTGAATGTATGGGGTTTTGGCCAACTTTGAACCCCTTTAATTCCACTACTGAAGCAGCATTTTGACAGTGAAAATGTCATTTGAAAGGAATTTGAACTACAGTAACAGTATTTTCATGAAGTACAAATTTATAAAGAACAGATTCAGGCTACAATGACTATAAGCATGTTTTTAAGCTGTTGACACCTGAACCACCCTGGACTGCCCCACTTGACCAGTAAAAATGGTCTGGTGTAAGACAGAGTAAAATCTACGTCCCACTCCCAGGAGTCGAAGGAGTTAACATTTCCTAGCCTGCCCCACGGACGAAACCAAACTTCTGGTTAGGTCCGTCGGCAAACCACTCCCTGCTTCGCAGACGTTACTAACTGGTGTTAGATTACATCTGCGACGCATGCTAACATTTCCTTACAAAAACTTTACAATCAGAATTATGCAAATTGCCATAAAATTAGAAGCGACATGAGCAGATTTATAATTCCTGACTTTAAAAAAGGTCATACCTCCTTTACAGGCCTAATTTTCGGTTGAAAGAATAACAGCAATAAAAGTTTTAAAAATTGTTGCAACCCTAACGTTCCAGCAGTTCAAAGTCGGCCAAAATCGCATACATTTACTTTATAAAGTTTAGAAAAACAAAGGGCTTTCCATTATAAAGTACAGGTTTTTCCCTAAAAAAATGCCTTTCTATTTGCAAAGTGACTGTTTTCTCAATTTTGAAATTTTATCATGCTGACTGCATTACCGTTGCATGACAAGCGGTCATGCGATTCTGTAATTTTATGTGTTGATTTTGTGTATAGTAAGTCTTGCAATCACTTTGGTGTGCTCTCAATTAATATCAATAGTAACAACAACAGCAGCCCACAAATAGCTTAAGATAAGTTAATTGAAGTGCCGCTAGTAAAAGAATTGATTTGCTTAAAAAGCCCGACAAAATGCGGTTTTTATTCTTGCTGTGGATGTTTATGCACTTATCAATGTTTTTCCCCTTGGGGGAGGGCGGGGTACACAGGAATTTTGACGACCTATCTTGTCCCCTGTCAGGGGATTTTGACGTCCATCACTTGCTCGCGGGTGGGGATTTTTTCAATCAACCATCTTGAAAAAACCTGGAGAGCTTGGTAACTACTTGTCAATGTGCCATCTTGGAAAGGCCTGAACAGCCTTGTATGTAGTTTTGGGCAAGGAGAAACTCGAGGTGTGTCAATAGCCACTTCCTTTGTTATTTAAATTATGCCATCCAGTATTTTATTATGCTACATGTAGGTTGTTGCATATCACACAACACAACTTCTTTTACTTTTTTATTTCCTCTTTTGTTCGAGAAGGTTCAACAAAAAATGTGGCCTTCCTTTTAACATCAATGATTTGCACAGTGAGAAGTTTGTTGAACACTGG
>JALIRR010011962.1:0-5000 GCA_023091755.1 Montipora sp. Colony 1 RG-2022
GTATGGACTCTTTCATGTCTCCTTAAGTGATTTGCTAGGCGAAAACACTTGCCACATTGTTTGCATTCATAAGGCTTCTCTCCAGTATGAACTCTTACATGTGCCCTTAAATTTCCTGCTTCGCTAAAACACTTGCCACATTGTTTGCATTCATGAGGCTTTTCTCCAGCATGGACTCTTTCATGTCTCCTTAAGGTATCTGCTTGGCTAAAACACTTGCCACATTGTTTGCATTCATAAGGCTTCTCTCCAGTATGGACTCTTTCATGGTTCCTTAAACTTCCTGATACGCTAAAAGACTTGCCACATTGTTTGCATTCATAAGGCTTTTCTCCAGTATGGACTCTTTCATGTATCCACAAGTGTCCTGCTTGGCTAAAACACTTGCCACATTGTTTGCATTTATAAGGCTTTTCTCCAGTATGGACTCTTACATGCCTCCTTAAATTTCCTGCTTCGCTAAAACGCTTGTCACATTGTTTGCATTCATAAGGCTTTTCTCCAGCATGGACTCTTTCATGTATCCTTAAACTTCCCGCTACGCTAAAACACTTGCCACATTGTTTGCATTTGTAAGGCTTCTCTCTGCTTTGGGGTTTTTGTCTCATAAGACTCCGTTCTTCGTTGAGAGAGCTGCTTGTGTGTTTATATCAAGAAGTGCTGCCGACAGTACGTGAATTCCGGCACTTGACTGATATTGACACCAGTGGCGGATTGTGACCTAACTTTGCACTAAAATAAACACAAAAAAAGAATTCATTTCCATCAACAACATCTAACCGACAGCCAAGGCAAGTCAAGGTTACAATTTCAGTGTATGTATGACTAGTAATAGTTAACATTACAGCTGCCCCTGCTGTTAAGTATAGTTGTACGTAGAATTCAATGTGTCCAGGGACAAGGTAGAGGAGTGGCCGTTTACAAACGGAGAAATTGATGTTGAAGAGGGGAGATTAAATCAGTACTGAATATGAAAAGGGCGTTGTGAGTACACAATTTGATGATGGCGGTCACGATGTTGTACCAGTCGAAACAGAAACTAAGGAAACGCAAGGTCAATTTAAACGCAATGTGGCAATCATTCTTTAAAAAATGTCACTATTGCAAGGGACGAAGTCTTTTTAATCTTTTTACGCAATATGGCCATTGTTTAAAAAAAATGTAATATACCGCGAGGGATGAAGTTTTTCAGTCGTGAGTAACGTGAATAGCACTGATGTTTCACGGTTTAATATGAATGCTTGATTTAGATGTCCTTCAAAATGACAAAATGATTAGTAAGAAACAGCAAGTGTTAAAATCACACCGGATGAAGGAATTGCAACGGTGTCACGGTATTATTAATAATCATAGGTACATCAAGTGCGTTCGTGGGGGAGACCGGGCCGAGCATGAATCTGTGAAGTCATGAAAGTGTGAGCTCCCTTCTTAATCTTTCAAATTTCTTGTCATTTTATCATATGGAATTGCTTTCTTTGATCAAAAGAAAAAGTAGAAAGAGCAACAGTGACAGTAGCAGTGATTCTCCTGATTTTAAGCGAAGAAAAGGGGAAAAGGAATTAGAAGAGGAAGAGATTACTGAGATTAACGCCGAGTACAGAGACGTAGTTTTAACAGCACTGAGCATGGCCGAAGGTCTGGCTTCCAAAGCCGATGAAATCCTAGGGAAGTCATCGAAACTTGATGCAATAACTTCGCAAACTGATTCACTTTCTTCGACAGTCCGTCGACAAAATGAATATAACCGTAAGTGCTTTGCAGACAGAAGTGGCCCAAATTAAAGTGGATTTAAAAACTCGACAAGCGAGATAAACACATTAAAGGACAGCGTGGCTAGCTTAAACAAAGACGTTGAAGAGGAAAAAGCAAAAGTAAAAGGCCTGGAGGAAAAACCGAGGATGAATTGAACACACTTCGATTACAAATTTCAGGGTACGATGTGTACCAAAGAAGCGAAAATTTACGGTTCTACGGAATCCACGAAGAGACTCCAGATGAAGATACTACGGCGATCCTGTATAATTTTTAGAAACTAACTTGGGAATGCGCAACGCCCGTGATATAGAGTTTCAACAAGTGCATAGAGTTGGGAAACGGAAACAAGGTTCAGAACCCAGAGTAATAATTGCACGTTTTCTTAGATATCAAGATCGTGAAAATGTTTTCGCCCATCGCTCTTCTATTGCGTTGACACAAGGTTTAGGAATTGGTGTTGCCCTGCCAAGGCAAGTGGTTGAAATTCGCAAGAGGCTCATCCCGAAAATGTTGGAAGCTAGAGGGCAGGGGAAGCGAGCTGCTTTTAGCAGATCGGAACCATACAAGTTATTCATAGACGGAGTTCAATATACGTCATATCCTTTGCTTAATCTTCAAATATCCTTTGTCACTACCTAGTATTAGCAATTTCCGAGACTTAATTATTGCTTTAAATTTTAAATATGATCTCTCTTTTTGTATTAGCTGTAGGGGCTTTTAAAGAACGAAGTATACATGCATATGTGGCTTGTTTGTTGTGGCAGTATCCGTCGATTCAGATAATTTTTTTCGCTCTAAACGGGTCATATCGCTCACGCTTAAAGAACGAGGTACACATGCATGTCTGGTTTGCTTGTTGTGGTAGCATGCCTTGATTGATATTTTCTCCCGCTTCAAACGCTTGATGAGATGCATTTGACGGAGCGTATACGGACCGTAAATTGCGTTCACGATCCGTACAAACCGTACGGATGGACAAACCGTTGTGACCTCTCGCTGAAATAACACGTGATATATATTGATGACCCCCTAATGAGATGCAATTTTCCGATGGTATAAGGACCGAAAACTGCGTTAACGATCCGTACAAACCTAACGGATCGACAAACCGCTGTGACCCCTTTGCGTGAATAACACGTGATTTATATTAACGTCCCACTAATGAGATACAATTTTCCGATTGTATACGGACCGAAACTGTCTTTTACGATCTGCCAAACGGTACGGATCGTAAATTTGTAGTTTCGAACCGTATCAGTTTGTGTATATTGGACATGACTGTTTTTTTTCTCTCTGCTTGTTCTTTGTTTGTTGTCATTATTGTACACGTTTAATGTCTTTCTACCGACTTGGAATAAGGCATGCCAGTTACATCGCCGTCCTTACAAAGCCTTACTTTTGTTTTTAAACAGTTTTTGGGGTATTGTTCTGTAACTCTATTTTCTTTGTTTTATGTTTCGCAATTGCTTTATGTATTCTACACTCGGAATAATCGGAGGTGCCCATGGAGGAGAGTGGCCAAGAGTGTTAAATCCTGATTCTGCGAGATTCACGTGGCGGCAAAAAAGACCTGAGGTCCATTGTAGATTTGATTTTTTCCTTGTTAATCAGAGTATCCTTTGTAATACGAACAAAGCCGATATTTTAACAGGGTATAAAACAGACCATTCTATGATCACTCTACATTTTTCTGTGCATTCTAACGATAGAGGCAAAAGTTTCTGGAAGCTCAACACCTCTTTCTTAAATGATCCTGAATATACAAGTCTGATCCAATCAACAATACAGGAAACACAAAACGAGTACGCGAATGATGATTATGTTAACCCTTACCTGATGTGGGAAATGCTGAAACTTAAAGGGGCTAGGTCACGCTATTTTAGGCATTTTCAGCACTGATCGAATGGTCATAGAATTAACTAAAATATCAAAATAACTGTTCAAAACTATAGAAGAACTCTAACAAAACACAGGGAAGCCAAGAAGGGACATGGATGGACAAAACTGGAGAGGACTGAAATGGATTGAATTTGGGTAAATTTGAAAAACGTCGGCCCACCTTTTTTCAAATTTATATCAGTCTATATCAAAATGTCATTTACAAAACTTGAAAATCATTCTCAGTTGTTATGTTGCCGTGATTTTGCAAATGAAAGACTCTTGCTCTGCCAATTTGACGTTTAGAGCTCATAGTTAACAAAATTAAACAAAATTACCTAAAATAGCGTGACCTAGCCCCTTTAAAGTTCGGGAAAGATCAGTTAAGTTTGGCGCAACAAAAAAAGGCGAATGGCTAAGAAACAAAATGAAATTGAACAGCTGATTACAACTTTAGAAAAGCGGTTATCTAGCGTCTCAGGGGATGACCCTCAAAAGCAAAGCCTATGGACACAACTTGAAACAAATAAACTAGAATTAGAAAGAATAGTTGAATATCAAACTAAAGGTGCGATCAAAATCTCGGTGGTATAATGAGGGTGAGAAAAATACCAAATATGTTCTTAATTTAGAAAAGAGACATTGTAAACAAGCTACTATTAGTCAACTGAGAACAAATGACCAAAAATATATATTCACAGATAAAGAGATCTTAAGCGAATGCAAAACGTTTTATAAAGATCTTTATACTTCGAAAGCTGGCGAAGAGGACATTTAGGCTTTTCCCTTTCCACCCAATCCATCCGGAAGAAAAAACTTTGACAGCAGAAGAACGAGTTTTATGTGAAGGATTAATTAACGAATAGTGCCTTCAAGTAAAACGCCTGGAACAGATGGATTGCCATGCCAATTTTACCAAGTTTTTTCGAGCGATGTAGGGCGAATTTTCATTAATTCTTTAAATTATTCTTATGAATCAGGAAGGCTCTCAATATCTCAAAGGCGCGGGATTATAAAGTTGATACTAAAAAAGGACTCGGACCTCAATTTAGTTAAAAGTTGGAGACCACTCGCGCTCTTAAACTGTGACTACAAGATTGCAACTAAAGCCATATCTAACCGTATAAAGACAGTACTTCCTAAGCTTATTTCAAACGAACAAACTGGCTTCATAAAAGACAGATTTATAGGAGAAAATATTCGTACAATAGACAGTATCATCAAATATACAGCGGCTAGGGATATTCCTGGGCTTCTCCTCTTCCTTGATTTTGAAAAGGCTTTTGACACTTTAGAATGGTCTTTTTTGTATAAAACTCTTCAACATTTCGAATTTGGACCAAGTCTGATAAACTGGATAAAAGTAT
>JALIRR010011962.1:10000-11183 GCA_023091755.1 Montipora sp. Colony 1 RG-2022
CGCTTGTACTCTCCGCAGATAGTCTTGTTTGGAAATTCATTACATGGGAAGCTAAAGATAAGTAGGCTCCTGATGTTTGCTACTCTGATTCTTAGTCTAGTTGTAACGTTATTTTGTACGCACATTTTTACATTTCTTAATGCCTGATAATTCAAGTAGCTAGCTTTCATTTCTGCCCTTTCAAGACTTGGACACAAATGATTTTCTCAAAAATTACAGGCTCCTGGGTTTATTAGTCTGCTGATCAACTTTCAGAAAAAAACAGATCTGTATCAAGGTATAATCGAATCCCCAGACAGAGACGATCCACTGAAATGTTTGCAGGAAGCCTCCATTGAATCTACCCATTGTACAGAAAAAAAAAAAAAATCGGGTGGACTGTTTTATGATCAGATGCAGCTAAGCAAAACGGACTTTCTGTGTTTCACTGTAGTACTCGAAGTCTGGGGAAAATAACTCCCTATTGCATGACATTTTACAAACATTAAAATCTGCTCTGGACATCATATCCATTTCTGAAACTAAAATAAATCAAAGTAGTTGCTTAAATTAAAATATATATGCCTTGCTGATATTTCCGATCACCTTCCAGTACTTTGTACAATAGCCAGCACCCCACCAACTTTTAAAGAGCCAACGAATTTCCGCGATTTCTTACACTTTAACAAAAATGCAATTCTACAAGACTTCTCAAATATCGACTTCAACAACCTTGATACGAATGATGTGAAAGTTAGCATGAGGAAAATTTTACAAGAATTACGTTTGATTACAGGCACTCATACTCCTGCGAGAAAAGCTTCAAAATAAAAGAGAAGACAGCTTGGCAAACCGTGGTTTTAAAAGGCTATCCTAACGTCAATATAACTTAAGCAGAAAATATTCAAAAAGCATTACTTTAGTAAAAATCCGCGTAAGATTAAAGAGTCTAAAGTTTACAGTAATAAGCTAAACAGAATGAAACTAGCAGCGCAAGAATTACCTTGCTAAACAAATTGAACTAAGCAAGGAGAATATAAAACACACTTGGAAGCTCATTTGCACAATAATAAAGAGGAAGACGTCTAACTCTAAAAGTGTGATTAAAAAATTACTCTACAACAATAGATTGTACACCGAGAAGCAAAGCATTTCCAATCAGCTTAATAATTATTTTGTCAATGTTGGCAATTATCTTTCAGAG
>JALIRR010011963.1:5000-11181 GCA_023091755.1 Montipora sp. Colony 1 RG-2022
GACGATCTTAGCTTGCAACTGTCAGTAGTTAAAAAGCTGCATTAGTGAAATTTAGATCAGGTAAACGTACTCAATTCAACATAACTAATATAACTGAATAAACATTTGCAGCTGATGTCTTTTTCTGAAGTGAAATAGACCTTGAAAAACGATACATACTGTCTAAGAAAGAGAACTTCGGTTGAACGAGAGCAGAAAAGGCGAAATATTTGTAACTTCTTACGTACAGATTGTTTTTGTTTTTTTGTTAAAATGGACAAAATCAGGAAAGGAAGTGATCTAAGGAAAAAAAATGGGGTTCACCGAGCATTCAAGAGAGTAAACTCGCTTCGAAGTTCTCAAAGCGATTGTCTATTCGCACTGTCACGTCATTGCGCGACATTTCCGAGAAGACCTGGGTCCACAGCTATCCCATGATGCCACAAGCGACCCTTTGCCCGAGCGAGGATCAAACACTGGCTCGATGCCATGTTTGTTTACCTTCGTGGTCTGCGATGCATGACGTGTGCGTGACATTAGCGAAAAAATGCGCAGTAGCAATAAATACTTTAAGCAAGAGCCGATACAAGGTAGATTTGATTTTAGCCTTCTTCAGGTACAATGAGAGTTTACATTGAATTGCTTATATATATATCCGAGGAATACCACGTGCCCATTACAAGGAAAATGCCTCTCAAGAGACATCGTGTATCAGGCAACGGTGAAGACCAGCGAAAAGGAAGAAAAGTACGTAGGACTCACAGCAACTGATTTCAAAGCAAGGTTTGCAAACCATAAAGCATCGTTTAAAGCAAGAGCGAAGAGCAACTCAACTGAACTGAGCAAATACATTTGGCAATTAAAGGACAGCAACACCGACTATACAATTTCGTGGAAAATTCTTTGTCACGCCTCGCATTATACTAACGCGACAAAACGTTGTAATTTATGCATAGCTGAGAAATATTACATCATATGCCAGCCGCAAACAGCAACACTCAATAAGCGCAACGAGTTGATTAGTAAATGTAGACATAATGAGAAATACCTATTGAAGAACGTTAGGTAAATAGGAGCGTGCAGCACGAACGGCCATGTATGACTAAAAAGCGGTAATCTTCAACGAATAAAATCACTCTTGGTTACACACTGATGAGTGCAGGACAAACTAAACGTCCTGTACGAAACAGACCTGTATGAAAACCAGAGGCAAAAGTATGATCGTGTCCTGATTATTCATTCATTTGTAATTGCCCTACCGCATGGTATAGAGCACTCTTAGTACAGCAAATACAAGCCTACTTTACGTATATATAGATATATATATATATATATATATATGGGTTGAAATTGACACTCCACGAGCAGTTTTCATAAAGATGACAGGAAGTCTTGTTCTTTGTGGCAAATGATTAATATATAGTTAGCCATAGTTTGTAACGTCAGAGAAAGGTCTGTTTTGTCACAATGGTGTAAAACGAAGTGTTTTCTTATGAAGCCAAAAATATTTATTTAAGTTCCTGGTTAATGCAATTTATTGCTTCGGCGAAGATTGTGTACATTGATCATTAAGACGAAGATTTTTGTAACAATATTATTATTAACTACTTAATAACCGAAAGTGAGGTCGTTACGGAAATTCTCAAACTTAGGCCTTGCCGTATTGACCGAGCGATAGCGAGGTCAATACGGTAGGCCGAGGTTTGAGATTTTCCCGTAACGACCGAACGGTCGAGGTTATTAAGTTGTTTATTATATGGCACCAGCAACAAAAATAAAGCCAACAAGCCAAAGCTGGCGCAGCGGAAGTGATCATTACATCCGGTGATGCGCGCGCTTTACTGTTCATTCATCGTTTCAAATCGCAAAAATCAAGTGAACTGACGGGTCTTTCGATCTAAAATAATCTTTATTTTCGTCACAATTTATTATAGCCGTGAAAAGGTCATGTAGAAGGTTAGGGCCACGTTACAACAAGGAAAATTCTGTCAACATCTCTGAGAATCAAAGGCCAAAGTCAATACGTAAAGAAAAATGTCAACGGCCTCGTGGAAAATGAAAACAAAGGAATGCGCTGTTCAGAATGTTCAGTCTTCGTCATCACTTTCGATGACAAATCGACGTCTTTTGTGCGATTCTTGAATGATCTTTACTGGGCCATTGAAGATTTGAAACTGGCAACCAGAAATGCTGCTGATATTTGCCCCTGCAAAAACCGCTCGGCTGTTCACATCTGATTTTCCTGGATGTTGATCTAAACTTGCTTGGATTACAGGGAAGGAATTTGTTGATGACGACTGCGGTGCTGACTCTTCGGTCATCAATATCCCTGTGGATGTTTCATTATCCAGCATATGGCATGAATCTACAGAATCTGGCAAATTAGGGGCTTCCTGCGTTGCTCTGCTGAGGATGTAAGACATCTGTCGTTGGTGCTTTTCACCAGCTGATTTATACGACTGCAAACTTTGAGTGTTTTTGTGCCCGCTTAATTGAGCTACAAAATTCTCTGGCGTGCTGGCGTCTAGCAGCCTTGATATACTTGTTTTCCGAACAGAATGGTTGCTGACTTTTGCTCCGGTTCTTTGAATGCCTGCGTTGTCTGCTGCTGCACTAAGGAATTTTCCGATTTGATTTTTTCCTAGTGGTGCCTTCATGTACCATATTTCGCTGTTTTGACGACGACGGCCGTGCCTGACGGCTAAAAAGAATGGCGAATCTGGTTGCCTCATTTCCTTTGGTCGATGATCCCGGAAAAGCTTGTAAAATTTTATGGGACACCTTTCAGTGCTCGTTAAGTAAATCTTCGGCTGGAACGCTCGCTGGTGGCCATTTTTTTGCCCATTTTTCAAACTTAAATATCTCCGGAACTAATGAAGGTAATTGCAAACGGTAAGTGGCGTTTTCGTTCTTTCACGGAATTCTATGTGATACATCCAAAAAATCAAGGGGTAAAAATTTGATCATAGTACCACTTTAACTTTGAAATATGCCTTATTACAATAAAACGTCGATTGTTGTCTTAAGGATCTAGTTAACGATTTCCAACCATTGAATCATCCATCTCGAGAAAATATATAGGTGATTGACCCACCTGAGCTATACAACTCCTTTAATAGGCATTTTACCAACAGACGATACTTGGGAGATAAATCCTCCTCGGGCCACAAGTAAATGAATGAATGTTTATTTGCCACACAATAGTGTTACAAAGACAATCAATAATAAGAATGAAGTCATTAATAAAGAAAAGAGATGGATATTACAATAATTGTGGCGAGGAGACCCCAAGAAACCACCGGGCGTATAAGAGGGGCCCTATCAAATGAAACGACTGGAAGTAATAATAAGCAACTTACTAACCTCACTTGCCAGGGACCGTACTTGGGAATATTGTCCCTCGGTCGTTTCAGTACAGACCTAGCTGCCCTAGGCTCGTACTGCCACGACCTCGGTCCAATATTCACAAATACGGCCCTCGCGTTCTGTTGCACTGTACGTTATCGGCTCTGTATTAATATGACAGACAAGTGGAATGTCAATATCGCTTATTGTTTGACAAAGGCAACTTTTTCAATCTTTTTGCGGAAGTAGTTTTAATCCTTTTGTAATTACCTATTCCGATAGAACCCAGGTTACAATTTTGAACATTCTCAAATTAGCTGTATATAGGTTGCGGGGTGATTTAAAGTCTCAATCCTAGTTTTTCTTATTATACATGTACATTGATTAAAGTTCTAACAAGGGGGTTTAGAACAGATCTAAAAATTTCGACCGTCTGCTGCGGCCTTCTTCAGAGGAATGTACTCTGCAAGTCACTGAATGCACATATATAGCAAATGACGTCATTGTTCAGGAAAGAAACCAGTGATGCGTAAACCCTTCGGAAGAGTGCTCTCTCATTAACAGAGTTCATGTCCAGGAGTGAATGTAACGACTCTAGAAAAAGCCTTTTGTCCTTGGTTTTCAGGTCTGTTTCCAAAATGTTCGCATAATTTGGGTGTATGTTGTGACCAGTGGTTTGGGCACGTTGTTTTACCACGGAGCCGACATTCCCATTTGTTCCAGGCTTGTGTTGAGCCTCCCGAGACTTCCAACTTCTTTTACTCTTTCCGGTATATGCCAATAAGCTCGTTCTACAACTCACTTTCTACACAATTCTGTGCCTTTGTCGGCCGGTCCTTAGGTTTTTTGAAAACATGACTCAGTGTTTTTAATGGTTTGAGACCGTCTTAATGTTTTCGCGGTATAAAATCCGTCCCATTCGCTCTGAACTGGAGCGAATGGAAATGACGCATATGCTTTTGGGTTCTTCCAGGGCTTTGGTTGTGCGTTGTTTGGTTGATCGACCGACTTGATGAAGTTTTCAGGACAGCCATTAGCTTTTAGGTCGTCGATACCACGTCGTTCCTCGCTCCGTCTTTGCGCAGTTGTTGATGGAATGCATTTAGCGCGGTCCATTAAGGTCTTAACAACAGCTCTTTCGCTTTGCGCTGGGCTTTGTGAATGGAAATCTAAATTCTTGCTCGTATGTGTGGCCTTGCGTTATACACCACCTCTATCTTTCCGTCTTCATCCACAGTGTTGTTGGTGTCCGGGAAGGCTATGCTCTTCTTGCACATGGTTATTGTAGGCATCTCTACTGTAAATTGAATTTTGGTATTTATCGAGTTTAAGTGTCTGTGAAAAATCTCAACACCATCTCTCTTGATGCACGCGTTCGAATCGTCGACAAAGCGGCGCCACCATATTGGTTTGGTTTCTAATGCTTTTTCCTCAACTCCTTGCATTGCAAGCTCTTCCATAATCGCGCTGACTTGTGATCCCATGGCACACCCCGATACCTGATGGTATTGGGTTCCCTCAAATATGAAATAGCTGTTATGTGGAAGAAAGGAGAGTAAGTCCAGGAATTGGTCTTTGGTCAACTGTGTGTGATTTTTCCAATCATCAGATCCCTCTAGTTTTCTCTGAACAATGTCTATAGCCATTCCGATCGTTATGGAGGTGAAGAATGAGATCACGTCAAACGACACAACCAGTTCGTCGTCGGCCACTTCCTGGTTACTTATAAATTCTGCAAACTGTCTAGAATTCTTGACAGAATATTTGGTTGCATTCGCAAGGTGTTTCAGTAAAGAAGCCTGGTATTTTGAAAGCTCATAAGTCGGCGAGCCAATACTGTTATAAATTATGTAATTATGACGTCACAATGTTCGCGATGTACTTCTTGAGATTTACACAATAAAGGAAACAGGTGTTTTAATCATCGTCATACTACGTCGTTACAATAGTTGTAAAATTGATGCCGGCACCAGGATTGGAACCTGGGCTACTGCGGCATCCTGGTCCCGGCACCAATGCCTTGAATGCATGTAAATTACCCAAAATAAACATCAAACCCTTTGGAGGAGATCCACATGAATGGCTCACATTCTGGGATAGCTTTAGTGCAGCTAACGATAAAAACGTCGAAGTAAGCGATGTTGAAAAAATAAATTATCTAAATGGAATGCTTAAAGGAGAAGCAGCGCTGCCATTGACTGAAGAAAATTATAGATAGGCAGCTGAGCTATTAAAAGAGCGCTTTGGCAAAACCCAAAATTTGATCAACTCTTACATGGAGTCATTGTCCAAGATCCACGCGCCATCAAGTGACACTAAAAATTTAAGGAAATTACGATACTTGTGAAAGCAATATTCGTGGCTTAGAAACACTTGGAATAATGACTGAATCATATGGAAGTTTGCTAATTCCCATACTCCTCAAGAAAATACACCGTTTAATATTCAAAGCGGATCCTTTAGCAGATAGCTCCCTGGATAGATTGAGGGTAGCCATACGACAAGAAATTGAAACACGAGAGAAAAGCCACATGTCCTCTTTAGAAGATTCCACATCTTCTGCCATGGACGGAGAAGTATTCATACCATCCGCTGGCGCTCTACTAACCAATGCTCAGCAAAAACAAAGATTTCTCAACTGAAAACCGAAAGTATCACGATCATGCACATACTGCGCGGAAACACACCGCCCAGAAAAATGTGATAAAATAACATCAGTAGAGGAAAGGCGATCTATCCTTCGACACCAACAAAGATGTTTAAACTGTCTTGGACTCAAACACACGAAAACTCAACGCTAATCAAAAGGTCAATGCATAAAATGTAAGGAGAAACACCATACATTTGCGAAGAAAAA
>JALIRR010011964.1:0-11181 GCA_023091755.1 Montipora sp. Colony 1 RG-2022
TCAAGGAAACGCCTTTGGAATCTTGCGACACAGAGAAAGGCCTCGGTGTGTGGGTGTCAAGCAATCTCATCTCGGACGAACAAGTAACTGAACAGTGTGCGAAAGCCAACAAACTCCTTGGGTTTGTGCGCCGAGTTTCTAGGTACATCCAAAGCACCCAAACGCGTCGTACACTCTACCTTTCTATCGTCCGGTGCCATCTCGGCTACGCAACCCAAGTATGGTCACCACAGTCCATTGGCCTACTTAAACGAGTTGAAAACGTGCAGCGCCGTGCAACAAAACTAATTTTGAAGCTCCCTTTCCGTTGTGATGTAACCTATAAGAACCGCCTCCAACTAACAAATCTGTTACCCAGCTCATACTGGCATGAATATTTGGACATGGTTTTTTTCTACAAAGCTGTTAATAACTTAGTTTTCATAGACAGTGAAGCTTTACCTGTAACTAGACAATTTGCGAGATCTACTAGGACATCCAGCAACAGTGCTATTACTTATATTCCTAACCGAAGTAGAACTGTTACCTATCAACGTTCATTTTTCATACGCGCGTGTCGCGCATGGAATTTTCTTCCCGCTGAGCTACGCACAAGTCACATCTCTCTAGCTTCATTTAAAAGTTTATTACTTCAATATTATAAGAAGGCTCTGACCTTGTACGACGTTGACGACATTAGAACCTGGAGAACAATCTGTCCTAGGTGTAACACAGCGAGGTCTCTCCCATGCCCGCTAACGTGCTGCTTCTAGCAATTTGGACTTCCGCTTTGTTTCCTCTCAAGTTTCATGCTTACATATTAGTAGCTTTAGTTATTAAGTATTTTTTATATAAATAATTAACGAGGGATCCACTGTAATTGGCTATGCTGTAGTGGTCTCCCCGCCTAATAATTTTTTTTTTCTATATATATATATATATATATATATATATATATATATATTGGAGCGAGAACTGAAAATAGCTTTGCACAGGAGCTCATCAAGAGGATCCTCTATCTCCTCTAATTCCTTGAGTCAACCCTTTCCCGAGTAAATTTATTTTTAGGAACAGGTTTTTCCCGCGAAAAGTATCAGAATTCCCTTGACGCTGAGATAGCTCTGTTTTGATTGGCTTTTACAACAGTGGGCGTGCTGAATGTCCCAAGGGAGATTGGCTTTTTACAACAGTGAGCGTGCTGAATCTCCCAAGGGAGATTGGCTTTTACAACAGTGAGCGTGCTGAATATCCCAAGGGAGGTGTTCCATAAATAAATCTACTCGGGAAAGGGTTGACTCCGAGGCAAAGTATGGGAGATAGAGGCTCCTCTTAATGAGCTCCTGCTTTGCGAAACTAAAAATAGATTTTGTAAAACTATGATGGGGCATGGGACCCACCCTATCTTGGTAGGTCTCAGTGAAAGTGATCATGTTCAAGTGCTCCGCAGTTTGAATATATGGAAAAAATACTTAATATCTTCTTTCTATTACGTTTCAAGTCAGCAAGTTGGTACTGTTAAAGTGCTTTTGCAAAGTCACATTTTTTCCATATTTCTTGTCTGTGGCGGGGCAATCGCTTAGTTATTCACAACACGTCATATCTTAGGACATGTGGGTTTAGAACCTAATTATATAGCTGCCTAAATTCAATATTGCCAGCAGATGGATTTTTCTTTAATTTTTTCTCAGCTGAGTCCAATCCCATTCTTCAAAGCAACCAACCAGTCAAAATCCTAGGAATAAAACGGAGTTGAGTATCAGCATCGGCTTGAAAAAATAAGAACAGAAAATTAGGAACGATGAGCGGGGTACGAGGAATCTCAACAATGAGAAATACCTAAAACGAGGAAAATAAAAAATGCAGAATCTCTGTAGTTTTGCTATCTTGTGCTTATATAACTAAGACGTCACGTTTCGGTGTTACGTAATTCATTTTAACAGCCTATCAAAATATTGATAACACGTTACGTGTGTGAACCTTTATACCTGGTAATCTATGATCATTTTGAATGTGCAAACAATTCCATTATCGCTTATTCTCAAATGAAACGATCTTTTTTAAAGGTCACTAGTGATATTTATGAAATAGTCCTAATCATTTAAATCGACATTCCAGACATCTGGGAGGATACTTTTACCCATCCTCCTTCCAAACTTCTTCAACAAATTTTGTCAACCAAAGAATTCAACGCCGGACCCTGCCCCAGTGTTAACAATGTTCGTATCTAGACTTTGGATTTTGTCCCGTTCACGTCAAACCCAGCTTCTTCGTTCGCTGCTTGTTTGTTTAGGCTTGCATTTTGCCACTGTGCGAAAATTTGTGACATGTCGTCAGTTGATTTTGGAGCGGATTTCTCCAACACTGCATTTTCTTCATCGGCAGTTTTCAATTCTCTGAACTCTCTCTTACGCAGCATTTTGAATCAACCTCCTACAACCATCGACAACAAATAAGGACCAAAGGAAAAAACATGCTTTTAAAATTACCATACTGCTTATAACGTTCACTTGTTTTTCTTGTATGCTAATATCTTCCGCTCACAATTTGAACATTTGTTCGGACTCCCGAGGGACATGCTTTTATGGAATGCTTTTGAAGCCATTCAAAGACTGGCAGCACGTGTTTTACTGGGTGTAAAAACACTCCGCTATGTCTCGTGTTTTTCAAACACTGCTGCTCGTTTCTTCAACATTACATAATTTGTTATCTGACCACGTGAGTTAAAGTAGTGTGTTTAGTGAACACTTCTGAATCTCTCATTCGATTGTATTGCAATCTATAAAACGGGGTATCTCAACTGAAAACGGGGAAGCTCTAAAACGGGAAATCTCTGAAGCTGGGGAAACTAAAACGGAGTAAAGAAGGCAAGTGCAAAATTGATTTGGAAGTGTAACAACATTCACCGAATTTGGCGTCCAATAACAGCTTTCACGACTGTCGAATTCAACAGACTGCGTAGCGTATTCAACGTTTTTCCCGCGGACGAGAACTTCCAAATACGTAAGGGCACTAAAACTTACGCTCAAGCCCGCTGATGGTGAAAAAAAGGAAAGGGACTTTATTTAAGTGTCTAACCAGCTACAGCAAACTATGCAGCCTGTAAACAAGCTTCACGATAGAGAAAGAACTTTGCAGTCGGCTCACCTGGCGCGTTTGCCGATCTTTTTGCGCATTTCATTCGTTATAATTACCGTGGAGCCTGTTCACAGGCTAGCAATAGTAAAAAGCTCAAAACCATCGAAAATTTACTGTCCCGGAAGCCGAGTCAATATGGATGAAATAAAGTTTCCTTCGGCCTTTGCTTTTACACACGACAAATAAGAAAACTAGACGCTTTCGGAGCGTAAACTGGGTATCCTATGGTACGTGTTTGTCCTCCTCAAAATCCAGTTTTCGTACTCGTTCCCAAACACCAAACAAATTACCAGTCCGGAAACGAAACGCCATTTGTTGCTGCCTCAGTGACTAAGCCTGAAGCGAACGAACGAAGCAGCTCTCCAATCGGGAGGAGAATACATTTTCTTCGAAACGCAAGGGATTATGGTCAAAGGCGCAAGGAACTGTGGCTATGGAGGAATTAAGACGCACGGTATGATACTCTGTTTTTCATTTCGCTTCTCGTATTGTTTGCACTGTTACGCAACAAGAAAATAAATTCGAAATCGTTAAATGAAAAAGGCCATGAACTTGTCGTAGGAAACAAATCTCTTAACAACCTCTCCAATGCTCAGGTCTGTGGGGTTTGTCGTTTCTGGGTTATTTGTCGAAGCGTTTAACGCAACTTTATAGGGATGATATCTGTTTACAAACATTGCTTTTGTTATTCAAATGTCCAACCACAGAAACAAAAGACCCTTTGTTTCGACAGCCAATGAGGCTCTGGTTGGCACATGTATGACAATAGATGACGTCAACGATATCATCGCAATAGAGTTTTCTTGGTCTACCAATATAGTGTCTTGTAATCAACGAAAACATCTGGAGTTCACTTTACGATGAAAGAGCTTATTTCTCGCTCATGAGGTAAAATATGTGAGTACGAACACATCTCCTAATGTACTTATCAAACTCATTAATTATTAATTATTCATGTATCTCTTACCCAACCAGAGCATCTTATTCTGGTCAGGTAGATGGGTTTAGAAACCCAATGAAAAACGAGTTGAAAACCACGGCGTGTTTGGAATGAAAGCACGGCAAACTCAAACTCGGATGCAAATTTTCTTAACCTGCATATTGATAAAGCAAGAAAAACACATGACGATAAACAACTTTATTTAATCACACATTTTACAAAACAAACTTTAACCCTAAATTATTTACTGCTGACGTTAAATGCAACGGTACAGTTGTTAAACTCCACAAAACAGAAAGGGCCATTCTTTTTCTAAATTTAAATTCTCGCTCAATGGTGGCGACCTCGTCTTTTTTTTTTCACTTTTTAAGTCTGCGATCAAAGCTTATTTACAGTTTCAGTTCAAAATATCTTGCACTGGACAGATGCAACGTAGTTTTACAAAAACATGGTGTGTAGGCGAAGCCTTTGCCAAAGTAAAGAGAAATCGGCTAGTTTTCACATCCTAATGACTAAAAGTTACATCTGCTACTGTGAATAGCGAATATATCGTTTTTTATTTATTTGTTTCTTTATTTATTTATTTTTAATATTAATTTACAATACAATACAGCTACTTGCATTACTTCCAGTACTAGTACAGTTACACTACTTACAAAAAAAATACAGCTACTTACAATAGCGCTGCTCACAATAATAACATGTAAACATAGAATAAAAAAGAAAAGTACAAACGTCGAGGTACATTTGATGATAACTTGAAAAGTAGAAATATATGCATGATTTTGCCAATGTGATGTTAATTAAGTGTCGGTTCTCGGTATATCGTAATGTGAGAGGAAGAGAGGGAAATTTTCTATTTTCGGGGAAGTATTGCGTGTTTTGCATACCCAGAGAAAAAAAAATGGCGATCAAAAAAAAGAAGTCTAGTCACTTGTTCTTGTTTGAATTCAATCCTAATACTAGATATGCCGTTAAATTAATAAAGTATTTGAAAGTTCTCCACGATTAACTGCCCATTATTTAAAATCTTGCCAAAAAAGAGTGGATACGTTACAAGTCCGAAAGAGGTGAATAAGAGTCTCCGTATCATTTTGGCAAAAAGTGCACTGCTTATTATCTTTTAGGTTTATTTTTGTTAAAAAACTATTGGTCGCTTATCTCCTGTGTGGTAGCTTAAATTAAAAGACGATTAGTTTTGAGAGCTTTGTGCACAGAAAAGATGATAGGTACAGGTACACTGTGTTCCATGGGTTTTGAGTCTACAGTCCGCGATCCATTTTCTTTGAGCTTCGACCGGTTTTTTCTGCTTTTTGCCACCATTGAGAATTTTATATTTGGTTGTCTTGTCTTTAAAAATGTATCAGTGAAAGATTCGTAGTTGGTGGTAACATTGTGTAGATTTTCTTCGTTGCTTTTCCATAATTTACCTAAAGATATGGCATCTCGTCAAGTATTAAACTTTGCAAATTGGATCACAATCAGATTATATTACAAAGAGGAAATTTTAAAACAAGAGCAGTTTTCAATTGAGTGTCGAAAGTAATTAGCGAATTGCTTTGGTTTATGATTACTTCACTCAGTGATTGGTTCAAAGTTCTCGGGCCATTTTTTCAACCAATCAGAAGTGAAACCCAAACCAATCGTGGCTGGCGCGTGCACATTTTCCCGCGCTTTGTGTCGGCTACGTGTTATTACTTCGAGTTTTGATTGGTTTAACGGATTGTCTCCGTCCTTCTTGATTGGCCAAAGTAATTACTTTGGTTTTGGTTTTACGACACTCATTTGAAAACCGCTCTATTTTATAAGGCAAATATAATAACATTCTTCCAGACTGCCTTTCTAAGAACATCTTCAGAGAGAGAGAGAGAGAAAGTTGTTACTCATTACGTGGGCCGCAGAATGTAGCTTCGATCCCGAGATACAATGGCAGATTATTGAGGGACTCTTTAGCCTTTAATTCGTGGCTCAGCCCTCTGAGCCCGGTTGTTTGAAAGCCGATTAACCCTAATCCCAGATTAAAAATTAACCAAGGAAATTATTTCTCTATAGCCAAATGTTGTTCAAAGCTGACAATCGGCAAAACTTTACATTCGAAGAAGTCAATTTTGGAAAACAAAAATAAGCAAAAGAAACGTTCACCAAAAAGTTGAAAATATGAAACTAAAGTTTACACTAGTACTGGATTAAGTTAATCGGCTTTCGAACAACCGGGCCCTGGAATTTAGTTAACTGTAATGATAAAATTGACAATTTTACTTTTAAGGAAATCAAAAAACGACTTATCACCAAATAATAATTTGAAGACTTTCTCTTCGACAGCTCAACTGCCCCCACTTCTCGAATTAGAGACATTGATTACGTATATTTTTAGAATTTAAGGTATTAGATAATGCTTTGTCCCTAGATTAGTATTTTATATTCAATATTTAACATGTAATGTTATGTATTTCATATTTAATACTTAATATGTAACGTATACACGACACACGATAATTAATGTATTTTAGTATTTCTATGTATTTTTAACTAATATTTCTAGGTCTTAGATTAGATTATAGACGACCCCACAAACTTTGCAGCTTTAACTCTTATCGTGTATAAATAAAGGCTTTATGTTATGTTATGATAATTTAAACTATTTTTCTTTGTTGGAGAAGTAATTTAAAAAACTCGTGCCTCGGGTTTTATCAGGTTTCCAAACGCTCGAAAGCAATAAAACCACTCGGCTTGCGACCTTGTGGTTTCAAATGTTTCTCGCGTTTAGAAACCAGATGAAACCTTCGCACTCGTTTTTGAAGTAGTACTTGAAAGGCTCAAACTGCTGAGATTCATAGGGATAGACATTTTTTTTTCAACTAAATAGCTTTGTATCCTGGTGCCACGCAAGGCGACAATTCGGAAATTCAAAATTAAACGCCGTATTTTCGAAACGAAAGACGTCACGGAACTGGAAACTTGAAAGAGATTTATTTCTGGGCCATCTTCAGCCTCCTTTCAATAAAAAATTCAGAGGACCTTGCGATTCTCATTTTAGAATTTGATGGCGTCACTGTGTCTCGAATGGAGGTCCAGTTGGGGGCACGAACCATCGTTAAATTTCAATGTCTCTCTTTCCCTCGTCAGCACTTCTGCCATTTAGGTAAACTAGCTTTTTAAAAAATATTGCCAAGAACGTAAAAATTAACCTAAATGCTTAAAGAAATATTGTGGGCTTCCCAAATTAACTTCATTTTACACTGGAATGACTATAAACAAATCTTTTCAGTGACGTTAAAAATTATGGCCACCTATTAAGCATTTGCCAGAGGGAACACGACTAAAAATTCCCGCCATTTTTATGAAAACCGCTCTCGTATCAAATTTCAACCGGGTGACTTGAAAACGAAGAGCCTAAAACCCTAAAGCCTAAAAACCAACTTTAGGCCTAGGGTTAGCTATATTGAGGGTTTTGTGTTACTTTCCTCGTTTTTGAGTTTTCGAATTTTCGGGGTCTTAAGGTCTTAGGTCTTCGTTTTCAGATACCCAATTTTAACCTACTTATATAAATTAGTTAAAGGAGAACTGAAAGCAAGAAGATCAATTTTTTTTGTCTTATTATTGTCGAAATATTACGTCCTTTACCTAAAAAACAGGAAAATCCTTTTTCATCTTGAAAGGTCTTAAATTGGCCCGAAATCCTTGGTTATTTTTCCAATTTGAACGCCAGCCATTTTCTTTGCTTTTTCTCCCGGTTACTTCCAAACAAGGAATCTTTGCCGCCATATTGTGACGTCATTGCGCACAAGCAAGCAGCTTATCTTCTGTTATTGTGTAAGTTTCAACATAGTACTCCGCTTTCTTCGTTCTTACTTATAACTCTTTTGGTGTCTCAGAGTTCTATTGGAACAGCCCACAATATTAAACGCACTGACCCAGTTTTTATTTTTTTCCGCGTTCACGCGAATGAGCGCAATGAAGTCACGCTTAGCGCCCAAGCCTGCTGTAATACAGCCAAAATGGCGGACTTGTATCGAGTGATCAATGCGGGTCTTTCTGACCTCATAAAGACGTCAAAATGTAAGGAACCCCTCAAATACTCGAATATTTCCTTTAACTAATTCAGGTACTACAAATTTGGCGAAGGAAAAAATATTCCATTTTTATCTTTAGTTCTCCTTTAAGCTCGAATATTACACAACACGATGAATCCACCGAGGTCGAAAGATCTCTCAAAAACCTTTTCCAGCGAACTAACAACATATTTGTTGTGAGAGGCAAAAAACTCTTTCTATTTCATTGAGTGCGTGCAAACAAGGAACATAATCAGTTCCGTGTCAACGCAACTAAATAAATTTCTCAACGGAGTTCATATCAAACCCTTTTCTGAATAACCTTTTCCTTGAATAATTAAGCACAAAATAGACAACAAGCTTTCTTTCAAATAATTCTTGACTGCCACATTTCAATATTTTTTTTAACCCGAAGACTGTGCTGAGCTGAGTACAAAATAAATATAATTATTAAAAACTGAACTACGGAAATCAGATTTCCAGCATTTTTATTGGCTCGCCGGACACAGGCTATCAGTTCATATACCAGCTGTACCTAATATGGTCAAGGAACACGGGCTTGCTGGATGTAAAATGATTTTAACCAACGCTACGCGCCTCGTTGGTTATCTATCACTTCATATCCAGCGCGCCCTCGAAAAATAATTGTGAAATAGCCAGGCAACAGCAGATGCGACTTCAGTAAACACAGATGCATTCAAAGAGTTCGATTCCTTCTATGAGTTCTCACAAAGTAACCACAGAATTTTCCATTTGGTTTCAGTGTTGTACATAACATTACAGTTAGTAAAATATTAGAAACGAAGCTCACTTTGATATCCAACGGCAAAAGATGCAATTTTTATCAAAGTTCATTATTCATCGCTTTTAAGATTTCAGATATTCATTTTTCACCTCTTGTGTTGTTTATCAAATTGACGTTCTATTCTTGAGCTCATAAGGGAATATTTTGTTTAAAGATCCATTGAAAAATTCATTAATAAATCAGGAGCCTAACAGCTTATCAAAACATCGATAAAACGTTACGTGTATGAGCTTTATATCCTGATAAAACACTCCTCGTCAGTATTCTTTATATAAAGAACACTAAAAAGGCATAGCATGTTTTTCTTGTCTGCTAATATTCACCTCTCACAATTTGAACCATTGTTTTGAGTCCAGAGGGACACGCTCTTTGTGGAATGTTTTTTAAGCCGTTCAAAAAACTCGCAGCACGTGCTTTAGCGGGTCTAAAAACATTCGGCTACGCCTTGTGTTTTTAAACCCCGTTAAAGCATTGCTGCACGTTTTTTAAACATCACATAAAACACCATTCGCATTACATCGGCTTCGCCGCCATTGATTGTACTGTGTCCACCGGATAAAATCTACCTTAATCTACGCATGTCTACTACCCCCTGAAACATACCAAAGATACGCGCAGAAGACTCTGGGCACAAAAACAATTCGCCCTTGTCACAAGGCGGCCACATTGTCCAGGGAGACCAAAAGAGCTTCGTTTTACCACGCCAAGCCTCGCAGTGGAGATCATGGGGGCGAGGCTTGGCGTGGTAAAATAAAGCTTTTTTGGTCTCCCGGGACAATATGGCCGCCGTTTGACAAGGGCGAATACTTAGAAGGGGAGAGACAGGAAAGACCCTATTGCGCAACTTTTCCGATTTGAGACACAGGAAAAAACGGAGAAATGCGATGCAGTTTTCCACTGGATTGCCATATGGCAACCCAGTAAAAACTTGCAAGGTCTGGTGGTTGGTCGCAGTTTATTCTAGGAGGAAATTGTCGTTCAATAATTTATGTGATTGGTCAAGGAAACTTAAAAGTTCGCCGAAACCCGGGCTGCTAAGTAATTCTGCTAAGTACAGTTCATGATCAGGACTTAGTAGATCACTGAGATCTCTAGTAATTTCAGCGTTTTTGATTCCCTGTTTTAGAGATTCCCTACAGTAGAGGTTTCTTATCTTAGAGGGTATTTAAATAAGACTGGGACGAACTCAAACCGGTATGAACTTGTACCGGTATGAAATTTTTGCAACCGTTTACGTAAAACCGCGGGGCGAAATGATATCTTTTGTTCAGTAAATATGTGGTGGACCTAAAAGCATACAGGCTTGAAATTTCTGAACCCGGTATGAGATTTGCTGTCATTTACATGAGATTGGTTCGAACTCAGACCAGTTCGAGAATTTCTCGTGTCGGTCCTGCAATCGAGACGAAGTCAGACCTGTGTGAGTTCATTGTCAGGCCGGTCTCATATACTCGCGCGCATAAAAAGAAATGTATGCAGGCCGATACTAACTCATGCCGGTCTAAGTTCTTCCCGGTGTCATGTAAATAGCCCCTTAGAGATTCGCCGTTTTTGAGATTTCCTATTGTTTTTTACCTCAATATTCAACGTCAAGGTGAAAATGTTTATTTCAGAGCATGAAAAAAGATCATGACACAAAGAAAGAGCACTTTTTCGCAATCTGATTGGTTATAATTATTAGCCGATCAGATTGTGAGATTACAAGCAATTGTGCATGGTAGAATCTAGCCTGTTAGAGGGCTCTTTTGTAGCCGCGAAAGGATTGGGGCGCCCCAATCCTCTCGCGGCTTCGCCACTCGCACGACACTTAAAAACCAGCGTGCTCGCACAACGTGATCTCTTCACTAATTTAACGATTATCGTTAATTTTTAATTTGCTTGGAATTTACTATTTTCCTTGATTTAGGACACTGTGTCCCAGGACTTGTGGTAGCAGAGAAAATAAGGAAATAGAAAATCATATCCGGGGATTGGAGTTGAACTCGGAGCTTCTGCTCTATAGCACCATAGGAACCGCTTCTTTCTTATTTTTTTTTTGACGCATAGCTTTTTATTATGATTCACACTACTTACAACACTGGTACATCTACTTACACAACTTACAAAAATTACACAATTAACAACTACTAAAATCCATTATATTACCATCAAAACTATTTAACAATTGAATGCACTTACAATTACAGGTGCTACTTACAATAATACAATTGCAATACTTACTCTACAAAAACAATATGATTACTTTTTAAACTTGCAATACCAATTTATAC
>JALIRR010011965.1:10000-11179 GCA_023091755.1 Montipora sp. Colony 1 RG-2022
TATTTGCGTATCTGTCAGCATTAAATTGTTTAACTTTTGATGAATAACAGACCGGCCTCCTCTGTCATCTTTTAAATAAACGTTGTTTGATTGGTGCATTGTGTGGGCTTTTTGTTTAACATGATAGGCTGATTTCGTCTGCAGAGCGTCTGCAAATTTGCAGACTTGTTGTAGATCATCGCTGCAGACGCCCTGCAGACATTCTGCAGATATTCTGCAGACATTCTGCAGATGATCTGCAGATCATCAATGGTTGTTACAAAATGTAGTGTTTGTAAGTGTCTTGCATTTCATTATAGGTGAACAATAATTGTGTTCAACCATTTGAGAACACAAACAATTGTTCAGTATTCCTCACACACTTCATTTATTACTGGCATAATGACCTCAGCATGCTTCTTCTCTCATATTGGGAAGGTGGAAACAATGCTGAGGGCGACAAAGCGCAAATTTGTAACTGCGCCACAAAAGGTGTTGTCCAGGGAAGGGGGGCCAATAAGATCGCAAATGGTATAGTAACAGCATCACAAGCAGCCCATGGAGTCCAACAGATCAAAACCAGGTTTCATCATTTAAATAAAGTTCACCCTCATGAGTGCCAAGCTCATCAACCAGAAGTTCTCATGACAATGAAAAGCTCATGTCCAAGGACTTAAGGAAGTCATGCCCCTTCCAAGTACGGGCAAATCGCAGCCATGGTTTCCAAAATATTGAAATCTCGCCATTGATAGGTTTAGACATGGAAAGATTCTTCTCCTGGCTTCAGAAACTTAAGAAGCAAATTTTAATGGGGTAGACTGAGAAATATGATTTTCATTTTCTTTAAATCTTAATTTGACCAGAACATACATTGTATACAATCTAAACTTAATCCAGAACTGTTCTTGAGGTAGCTCAAAACAGTTTCCAGCTGTTAAATTTTGATGGGTTATTATAACCACTCTTTATCAGTGACTTGATGCTTAACAATCATGGTATCAAAAAAACTACCTAATCATTGGTGAACACATTGTTATCATTTGCGTGACACAATAGGTTATCATAGCAACAGTATGACCTGCTACACTAAAAAACCCTTAATTACAGCCCTAGGGGCTTACAAACCAAATAACAATCCTTCGTTGGAGTATATGTATTTTTTGGAACCACACATTTTTGTCACAGAAATCATTTATTACT
>JALIRR010011966.1:5000-11171 GCA_023091755.1 Montipora sp. Colony 1 RG-2022
TCACTATATTTATTTGTTGATTAACAGTTCAAATTGGAGGTGGGCACAGCTGGGAATTGGTTCATTAAAAGATTGCTGGGAAGTTTGGACAGAGAACTGGTTACAGAAAGTGCTGAGGCTAGGCAAGAAGATGCCTTCTTCTTGCAACATACAGTACATACCACTACATGTATCATCTATGGAAGAGGAGTTGGAGAAAACCCTCAGATAAAAGAAAAGGTTGGTGCCATGAAAAAATTCCTTTAAGGCATGTTTCTGTAAAAAACCTGTAATGCAGTCAAACAGCTGAAAGTCTGAAAGACTTAGAAGCTGATTGTTGCTTTTAAACAAGTGATGCATATAGATATTTACAAATAACTCACATAAATTACACTTTAACAACTAATTCTTGACGGTCACTGCAATAAAATAATTATAAAGCACTGTCTGAGTTACAGGCCTGTGTACGTATAGACTAGTAATGCCTAGCGATTAGCGGAAGATGATGCTGCAGTTTCATTTATCCATTGTCTCACCCAATATCTGCTTTCTGTTAAATGAGTTTAAATTTATCCATTGAAATATCTGCTTTCAGTTTGTGTTAAATGAGATAATTCTAAATACCTCATCACACATAATTTTTTTTGGAAAAGTGTTGAAGACAAAGAAAGCATCTGGCAATATATTTTCAAGATTTGTTCCATGAGTTCCACCACTATATGTGTACTTTTATCATTATGACAAAATTAATTTGATAGTTAACTGAGTTACTCAATGAATCAAGAACAATGTTACAGATATAATCTCATGCAAGTACCGGTATTACATGTGGTTCCATTTATTTGGTACACCAAAATTGGCGGCTGGTGTCTTTTGTTTCTCAGGATTAGGGATGTATTAGATTTGTGCTCTCTTCCTATTTTGTTAGAATATTGTCGAATGATCTTAATTTTGGAAGGGGTGATACTAATCATTATTCTCTTTAATTACTTTTAAGGATGATGAGTCAATCAATGGAGAGGTTCTAAAAACAACATTTGCAAGGATTGTTGCTTCTGGCACATTAATTGAACTAGAGACATTACCTTGTGCCAGAAAGCAAGGTTTTGTTAAAACTTTCATTCACTGTAATTGTTTTGCTGGGAGCATACTTAATTATCAGCTTGATCTCAGGAGTTTTTTTCTTCTTTTTGGAAACAAAAAGTTTTTACTTTTTTCTTAATGTAAATTATCAGCCTAAGTTCTGTGTTTTTTTTTCTTTTTGAAAACAATTCTGTTGGAGAAAAAAAGAACACATTGGTAAAGGTCAACGATGGCAAAATTTTTGCATCAGTTATCCTAAGGCATGTTCCATTTTTTTACGTTTGACTTCTTTCTGTAAGAACTGACTTGTATTACATGTACATAAAACCCATTTTGTTATACTGAGTCACATTTATCCAAGTATGTTGTATGCTTTAGCTTTTGTAATTGAAGTTATTTTGCAGCCATTCATTGTTGCAATCTGTAATCAAAACACAAACCACTCAATTTATCTTTGTTTAAGGCAAGAACACATTCAGCTGATTGCCATTTTATTATTGCCCGAATAATTAGAATAAAGATAGCTTTGATTTTTGTGATGTATTTGTATGTGTATACAGATTGTATTTATCATGCATATCGATGTGCATTCTTTGCAATCTTATGATTAAAATTACCAGTATTAGATGCTTCATTGTAAACCTTTTCTTTACATAATATTAAAAAAAATGAACTTTTCATGGTTTTATGAGAAATCTGACTATAAATGAAGGTACAGTAGATCTAGTGAGGGTGAATGTGTTCTGTAGAAAGAGTAAATATTACTCTGACAAGGGGAGTAAAGCTTAAGAGGGTAAATTTTACTCTTAAAAAGGAGTGGTTTTGTACCTTTTTGTGCAAAGTTATCATTTTGAAGTGAAGTTTTCCTCGACTTCGCCGTCGTAGATATTTTAAGTCCCTAATAAACTAAAATATTAAAGTAGACATTTCTTAACGGAGTTCAATTACTGCTGCAGTTTTACTTCCAACGTTATAGCGGTATTATGAATCATTACAATCTCAGGAAAGCAGTTGGAGTTGACATTTCTCTACACTTATTGCGTTTGTCGTATATTTCCAGTTCTTGCAAAGGAGGATATTTAAAATCGTTAGCGGGGGTCTTTCGTACAGCAGCAAGTGGAGTCTCGTTCTGGTCGTCATGCGAGTGGATGAAACAGACAAATCTTAAAGTACCCTTTTCTTCGACATGAAGATCAATTTTGAGAGATTTTTAAAAGGTAAGTACAATCAAACTTACAATGCCATTAGGATGAATTGTTGCTGACATTTTTAAAAGAAGATATTTGTATCAATTTATGGTAGACGTCGGCCTCTTTTTCATGCAAAGGCCAGACTAGATAGCGGAGTACACATATGCCAATTCGCTCGTTTCCGAGGATCGTTTAGGAACAGTCCCATAATGCAACAAGCTTCCACATTCCATTTTCCTTTCTGTGTAGACCTCTTGCAGATCCTATACAACACCAAGAGTAAGAATCTGGTATCAGGTTTGTCCCAATGCATCAGGGTCAGAAAAGTATCTTTTTTTGAAACAAGTTTTCAACAGACCAAATATTGTCAATTCAAACCGCCCGGCATTCTTTGTGTATTGTATTTGCAATATAATGTAGCATTCACATTTAAATGATACGGAAATACCTGGAACAAAACGTTTTTATTCCCAAAGGAGTTTGAATTGGGTACAACATTTAGATCAGGCCGATTTGGTTTATCCTTGGCTTGCACCGACTCAGTGACGTCATTCCGGCCATGTTGGCTCTGTTATTGTCATTCTCGTCACCGGAGCCTCGGATCTAATTTTGTCTGCGTATATGTGACCCGAGGATCTGGGAAACTCTGTGAAGGAGACCATTAGCCGTAGGATTCTTATAGCCAAAAATTGGCTATTTGAACCTTAACAGCGCCTGCTCACTCCTCGTGCTAACGTGAATGCACCAATCAGAGACTCTTTTCATTTTCCTTTACGAAAACCACTGAGATGACACTTTGTTCCAGGGTTCCCCAGTGCTCTTCTCTCCCTCATTCGCACAGGAGAAGAGCTCTGGGGTCGAGATTGTGTTATTGTGCAAAACGCGAGCGACATGACCGTCTAATTACGTGAGTGCAAGCCAAGGATTGTTTATTTTCCCGTAAAACTTGGTTTAAAAATAGACTCTTTTCTGACGCTGATGGGGACTAGGCCAATTTGACAACACAAAGTAGATTTGATACTGATCACAAGAGCAAGGGCATCATTCGAACAGTTTCCAAAAAAGTGTCGAAAGTGATTTTCCGATTTCTTTGGTTTTGCATTCCTCCGCCCAGTGATATGCTTAAAATTGCCGTGCCACACTCTCAGCCAGTCGGAGGCAAAGGAAAATTCAAATATGACTCACTGGCATGTCATTTTCCCGCGCTTAAACGGTGCCAAGCTGTAAGTCTTTCTTTTTTATCTTAAGCCGCCAGGATAAGGAAAAAAGGGAAGCAAAAAGCCTTTCGAGATAGCCCCTGGTCAGTACGGGGAGTTGAACTTCATTTGAAAAGTAGAGTATTGAAGAATAGAATAGAAACCCGAGTAAGAGGGTCTGATTGGGGGGGGGGTCCACATGTCGGTGTCGGTTAAAATTTTATTACTTCGTCGGTTGTCGGTTAAAATTTTCGACCTTTGTCGGTTGTCGGTAAATCCAGGAGCCCATCTGGAGCGTGCAACTTCCATACAGCGTCTGTGAAACGGCGTTTTCACAAGTAGGTTTATTTTTAGACTAGCCCTTCCCGCGAATTAGGTTAAAAGACAAAGGCAGTTCCGGTTCGGTGACCCTATGACGTCTGGTCATCGGGCTCCTGTGGGAGTCTCATTAGCGGGAAATTCAATCTAAAAATAACCTTACTTGTGAAAACGCCGTTGCACGGAAATAGGTAAGTTGCACGTTCCGGGTGATGGGCTCCTGGTAAATCCCAGTTAATTTTTTTGTCGCTAGTCGGTAATTCTTCCCTCGTTTTGTCGGTAGTCAGTAATATTTTCTAGCCCTTTGTCGCTAGTCGGTTAACCCCATTCATTCCCTCGAGTAACATTGTGTAATGAACATGATCAACATTACCTCCATAAGAAACTGTTCCATTGCTTTTCGAAGCAACATAATCCTTTTGAGGAACTTGAGACTTCAAATCTCCGGGAACGAAAACGGCGTGCACAAAGTCCTTTGCAGATGATTCTGTCTTCCACTCCTCAAGAACAATGCAACGCCAAATACGGTTGTCGGCACTGATCAGATGACATCGGTCATCGGATGACATTGCAAAAATCCTTGTGGTAAGGCCTCGTACAATCATACCACTGACCAGCTTAACGCGAGGATCGATTCCTTAAGACAATAAAAAGTCATTTGAAAGATGCCAATTGAAGAAAAGAAAGAGAAAAAAAAAAAAAAAAAAAAAAAAATATATATATATATATATATATATATATATATATATAAATATATATATATATATATAAATATATATATATATATATATATATATAGATATAGAAAGATTAAGTCTACTCAGTGATGATACAAGAAGTATCCTTAGAGATTAATACGAATCGATTGCATCCAAGGGATTCTGCAATCCCACTGAAGAATAACAATAAACCGGAGAAAATATTGTTTGTGTTTCAAAGGTTTACTACAAAAAAAAGCTTTTACTTCTACATTTCGGACTACAAATTTGCAACCCAAATACTATTCTCATTGCCGAGAAATGCCACCAAATCAGCCGTGCTGAATTTTCTCCCCGCATTTGGTGCCCCGGGTGAATTGATCATTAGCCTACTACTCCCCGGGGGCCCTAATTAGCTATTTAAGATTCGTTTTCTGGTATTTTTTCCCTCTTTTGCCAAGTTACGCGCTCGGCGTCGTGGTCCAGGATATTTTTCAAGTTATCTTTTACGTCGCCGAAGCTTTTGCTGCTCTTCTTCGTTCTTCTCGATGGCTGTGCCTGTTCAGCCAGATCTGGCTGCTTTGGCCGCTTTACAGAACCCTGATCCTGATCCGCAAGCACCCGCAGGACAGGCTGTCCAAAACCCTGATCCACAAGTTGCCGCTCCACAAGCTGCTGGTCAAGTGCACGAGGTACGGGCTTCGTTCCCATCTTATTTATTGTGCTAGTCTTAGCCGTTTTCCTTCTTGTCGCTCGTAGGCGTTTTTTCGCTTGTTCCGTTTCGCTTCGTTCTACTTTGTTAGTTTTGCCTCGTGCTTCGCTTCTCTTTTGCCTGTTTCGGTTCATTCGCATTTTGTTGCACGCTACTTTGTTACTCTTCATTTTGGTTGTCGCCTTTTTTGTTTCGCGTTTTTTTTTGTTTTGGCCGTTTTCGCTTTTATCTCCTTTTACCGGCCTTTGGGTGTTTTTCCCTTTCGCTCGTTTTTCTTCATTTTTTCGGTTTCTTTGTCATAGTACTTTTACGCCTTCGCACGCCTGGTTTTTTCGTTTCTTTTTGTCAGTTTCGCTATCTTATTATTTGCCTTTGCGTTCACTGCCCGTTTTTTTCAGTCTCTTGCGTTTTTCATTTCGGGCCTCTGTTACTTTTCGTGGCGTTCGGTATAGCTCGGTCCTGCTCGCTTGGCCCTTCGTGGACCGCGCTGTCGGTTTGTTCGTGCTCGTGTCTAGTGTTCGTTGCTCTAAGTCGGGCGATATTTAGTCACTCGTTTTCCTGGTTGTTTTCAGTACTCGCGTGTTTAGTGTTATCAGTCGGTTATCGGTTGCTTGTGTGGCGGGCGTCATTCGGTTCCCCGGGTGTCTGGTGTTTTTTCAGTTGCTCGGGTGTCTGTTTTCTGTTGCTCGTGTATCGGGCGTTTGCAGTTGCTCGTGTGTCAAGCGTTTCCAGCTGCTCGTGTGTTAAACCTTTTCAGTTGCTCGTGTGTCTAGCGTTTTCAGTCGCTAGTGTGTCGAGTGTTTTCAGTTGCTCGTGTGTCGAGCGTTTCCAGTCGATCGTGTGTCGAGCGTTCCCAGTCGATCGTGTGTCGAGCGTTTCAGTAATGTCTCTTCAACGGTCGAACAAGTAAATCCATTGTTGTTTGAAGCCAACGATATTTATGCTAATCAACCAAGGGTAGCCGAAGCGGGACCAGTATTTTCCAGTCAAGAGAG
>JALIRR010011967.1:10000-11169 GCA_023091755.1 Montipora sp. Colony 1 RG-2022
TCGCAAACTTCCCTGCTATACGGTAAGTTATCCAAAGCATTTACGGATTTCTCAAGCCTTTCCTTTGGAGCATACACATCTGACATCTTTACATACTTATAGTGGTGTTGATCATAGTACTCATCGCAACACATTCTTTCTGTTTCCCTCAGAGGGGTGACTATCTTCACCTAACACGTGAGGTGCGTCAATTCTTTGAGAGACAGAAAGATCCGGCCACTCTTTTTCGAAGAAGTGTCTTTTCAACCAATGCACCATAATCCAAGACTTCATTGGTTCCCTTTTCACCAAAAGAACAGATTTTCACAGTGAGCAATGTATTCTAGCCTTCTGAACTATAAAAAACCCATGTGAGTCCACGAGATGTTTTTGCCCTGACCAAATCGCGTTGTTACATTTTTCTAAGGCATTTAGCGAGCAAAATAGAACTATGGCGTCAGAGAAAACAAGACTGTTTAAAAGAGTAAATCAAAACTGCGAAAAGCAGGATTCAGGACCGTATGGACCTTGGTGCCAAAGTTACTCCTCATATTGTTCTATTATCCTATAAACAGCTGCTGTGGAAATGTGTAACATGTGGTTTCTTACAATGAGCAACTAAGGAGTGCAGGGCTGGGGCAGTGGTGAGAGCACTCGCTCTCCACCAATGTGGCCTGGGTTCATTTCCAGATTCGGCGTCACATGTAGGTTGAGTTTCTTTGTTCTCTGCACTCCTGCTGGAGGTTTTTCTCTGGGTACTCGGGTTTTCCCCTCTTCTCCGAAAACCAACATTTGATTTGAGTTGATTTGCGTTAATTTGTTGAATTCAGTTTACAGTGTCCCCAGTGCTCCAGCATTAGAAGTCTAGACACTTACATAGTTTCTTTCCTTTTTTTTTCCTTTTAAGCTATAAGCGATATTATTTATTGTCTCTCTGTGGACGGCCTACTGAACATGCAATTTTGAGTAAGAAATGTGAATTTACGTAAGTGAAATACCTGCTTGTGAGACAATCGAAAATAGCGAGGAACGGAGGTCTCTGCTTTGAATCGAAAGCCCAACACTGATGCATGAGCTTGTAGACCCAATCAGGACAGCATTTGAGTCGGCCGAGTGGACCGTTGTCTCTCTGATAAGGCAGAATCTGTAAGGAAGACAGTTAGTGGATCGCAGAGTAAAAGCCATGCAGA
>JALIRR010011968.1:10000-11168 GCA_023091755.1 Montipora sp. Colony 1 RG-2022
AGTAGAATCCTTAATTAAGTGAATTACTCACATTTAACAGAATTTTGCACTGAGCTAGTAATTTTTACCTCTAAGTGCATTTCCCTCAAAACTAGTTGCATCTCTTACAATAGATAAAGGCACTGCCACTCTTAAAACAGGTGAAGCACTGTCAACAAAGAACGAATTTCTTATTTGAGTATTTAACACTAACTTCAGAGGAACCAAAACACTCAACTAAGTGATTTTTACCTCAATTAAGTGCATTTCCCTCAAACTTCATTTCACCTCTTAGGCAAAATAGTACCATCCTTAAAATATGTGAAGCACTCTTAACAAAGAACAAGTTCCTTATTTAAGCATTTTAACACTAACTTCTGAGGAACCAGAAACACTTGTCTGAGTGCTTCACCTCTTCAACGAGTAATAATCTCCTTAGAAATAGTGTTCATTGCTTAGTTCCTCGGGTAAGTGTTGTCATACTGACATCTTCCATTAGAACTTCATTTGAAGAAAAACATGTTTCTTTCGCTCCACAAAACAGGAGGTAGAGTCTTTCCTTAAAATTATAGCGTAGAAACAATCTGCATGGAAGGGCAACAATATAGCCTCGAAAGTAAATCTACCAGTAAAATCTAAGTAAATCTACAAAGTAAATCCAACTTTTGCTTTTTTATTTGAACGCAACAGCTTAAGTCATTTTTAATCAAAACATTACAGTGTATGCTCTTTATCAGGTTACAGCCAATAGTAGTGTATAAGTTCAACCATAACATATCAATAATACACTTCATGATAAAGTCATTGTTGCTATTAGAAGCAACAAGTGGCACAAGAAGGAGTCAAGAAGGTATATTACCAAGACCGCAGACAATTTGAAAATTGTCGCCACAATACACATGAATAAAGTGACTCAAAAGAATCCTCAGTGATATCGCAATGAAGGCAAAGAATACACACCTCCACTGCATCTCAGCAAAATTTATAATATACGCAATGTCGAAGGAAAATCAGTGAAATCGGCATACAAAAAAAGCTACAAAGGATATCTACGAAGAAGAATCATCAAAGACGCGAGCAATGCGAGCCTCACTTTTATGAGTCCCAGCGCAGACCAAAAGGATCGTGGACTCGGGTAGCCTCGCGTGCGTGTCATTACGATCATGGCGGGACTAAGGAGGGAGGATTT
>JALIRR010011969.1:5000-11164 GCA_023091755.1 Montipora sp. Colony 1 RG-2022
CGTGCGGCACACTTATAAATTCACTGCGTGGAAGAGTGTACCACGCTTACAGTCTGATTGGTGCATCCTTCAGGGGAAACTTTAATGCACGAGTTCATTGCAATTAAAATCGTTTCACGTTTCCAATCTTTCGAAGCAAACGTGTGTCTTCGTAATAATCAAGATGGCCACCGAAGTAAACGCGTTAGCAAAGCGAGATTTGAACATTTGAAAACTGTCCCTGCTTTTTAGACGATCCTGGGCGGTGCATATAGAGTGGTGCAAAAAAAAAAAAAAACAATTTACTTTCGCTTTCCGTGTCCAAAACCTGTGTGGAAACGCAGTCAGTTGACGAAGACAAAGTGCATCGGGAAATGGATCTGTTCGGCGGTGCTCAAGACAAAACTGCAATGGATAACCTTCAATCCTCCAGAACTCATGATTTTCTGGCAGTAAACATTCCTTGAAAAAAATGTTAGCCCTAGCAACCTGTGGCCGAAAAGTTTACAATTGCCTACAAGACAAGGGCTCACATCATCTCACAGTTAAACATCTCCTAAACTTCGTCGACCCAGACAAAAAAGCCAACAGCAGGGCATTGAAAAGACATGATGGGGAGTGAAAGGAAGTATGCCTCGCAAGGGAACATCCATGGATCCCTACCAAAGTTATGTACTTGGAAGCATCATTGAGCATATTGCCGATCTCTGCAAAGAGCGATAAGCCCACTAAATTCACCGTTTGTGATCCTGAAATGGCCGTGCCTTATCCAGGAATCGAAAATAGGTTCAAAAAATTATGCAAATCAAGAAACAAATGATCATCTGCAGCTCCCTTAGAACCATATGACTTCTGTTGTGACCGCATTACGTGACGTGACATCTGACTCCAACTCCCACTTTCAAACATTTTAATACTCCAAGTCTGCATTCAACCCCTGGTCTGCAGTCTTGCAGTTTGCGTTTTACACCGACCGAAAATATGAGATAGGACGCAGCTCTTTACAACCACTAATTTCATTGGATCCCTTTAGGGCGCAGCTTTATTGTTTTTAGGGTTAGGCTCCATTGTTTCTTTTTTATGATACTTTGTGTCCATTTTTTTCTGTACCAATCCCGAGAGTCGTTGTAACAGTTGCGTGCTGACCCGAAAATATTTTCGAAATTCAGCGACTCGCGTGGACTAGTGAAATTAAAAAATTAGTCTCTTGGACGCCAGACAGTTTGCTCCGAGTTGAGGTCCCTCTCTCATCACGGAAACTTTGTAATTCAATTCCACTGGCCTCTGTAAATAACGAACTGGTTGTCTCTCTTCAGTCGAGTTTTCCACTCTTCTGCACTTATGTTTATTTCTAATGTTGCTTTCAATATGCGGCCCTATAAGCTACAATTAGTCTTTAATATTACAGTTTATAACGAAAGGTTCTCTACTTTTATCTTGTATTTTAAGAAATCAGTGAATACCCCGTCATCCAAGGCCAAGCGTTCCCTGCTAGCAGAGATCTCTTTTCTTTTGCGTTCGCTGGGTTCAGTGACGAGTAAGGGAAAGAGACCTCATGGTTCGAAGCTCACTTTGATATAGATCCACCCGCTGTCCACAACCATGGACGATACTCTTCAAACCGCATGCCCCATGATATGTTTGCTGACTGTGACTTGAGCCCGCTGTGTCCCGCGCATTCTACTACAGTAATCCCGCACTTGTTATAACTGAGCCCACACAACATGAAGTACCACGTGATGATTTGGTCGCTAAGTAACAGCTGCGCATGCTCAAGACGGTGTGTTTCGACCCATGGTTAAGACCCATGGCAGAGATCTTTTTTCCCGTACTCGTCAGTCCAGCGAACGCATGCAAACGAAAAGAGACCTCTGGTAGCAGGGAAGGCCAAGCGCAGTGTCTTGGGAAAAAAGCACAAACAATTTAAACCTTTTGCATGTTGTCATTCCACCGTCCTCTTGCATTTTTTGCCCTTTTCTGATACATTTTGTCGGCCGGGAAATGGGAACTACTTCGTTCTCAGCTGAGAAATTCAGTGGTCATTTAACTGTCTTTAAGTTAGTAACAAGCTTTTTTTCCTGCAGGTGACGCGGCAAGATGACATTGACTCCCATATTGAATCTGAAATGCGACTGCATCTTGATTTGGTCGGTGTGAAGTTGAGGGATACAGAAGAAGAGTTACAGAAGTTGAGAAACACAGAAGAAGAGTTACAGAAGTTACGAAATCAAGAAGAGTTACAGAAGTTGAGAAATAAAGAACAGTTGCAGAAGCTGAAGGATACCCAAGAAGAGTTACATAACACTAAACAGCTGGTGAAGAAACTTGAAGAGAGGATAGATGCTCTTGAAAATAAGACCGGAGTATATTTGTGGAAGATTCGTGGCTTTCATGAACTCTTGCGACAAGCTAGAGCCGGCCGCAAAGATGAGATAAAAAGTGCTCCATTTTATACAAATAAATTTGGCTATAAGGTTAGAATGACTTTGTGTCCGAATGGTTACGGTGAAGGGGAAAATACCCATCTTTCCATTTTCATTTATATCATGAAAGGTAATTATGATTCCGTTTTAGAATGGCCTTTTCGTAAACGAATAACGTTTACATTGATCGATCAAAAAGAAAATCCAGACGACAGAGATAATATCTCTTCAACGCTGGAAAAAGGAGGAAGAGACGATTGGAACTCCAGACCCAAGGAAAAAGAAAATGGCGTAAGCATGGGATTTCACAAATTCGTGTCACATGACAAACTGATGAAAAGTGGCTGCATTTTAGACGATACCATTTTTATTGAGGCTAGATTCGTTTAAATTTATTTGAAACAAATAAAAAGAGACAAAACTTTGAAAATGTTGCAGGCTGTGGGAGTTAAGTAGCCGAACACCAACCTCGAACCCAGGCTCTCTCTCTCTTTTCCTGATTTGGATAATTTGTTAGAAGGGGATGCAGAGAGCGCATTTGTCATTTTTAGAGAAAAAATATCAGCACTTGGTCGTAAAATGTTTCTTAATAGTGACAACTGGGCCTTACAAGACCATGGAAAGAAATGCCCAAAATAAAAAAGAAATAGCAACCTAATATCAAGAAATGCATCGTTTTAATCAAGATTACTAATTGAGAAGTCGTAACGGTCGTGTAGTAATTAAAAGCTAATTTTTGTTTTTAAAACTTCTTTAACTTTATTGACTTTTCTGTGAGAAGAAAGTGATGAGAAGCAACGTTGTTCTAAATAAACTGAATTAAGTAGTTTGCTAAGTTCACTTGGAGCGAAAAGTTCAAACTATTCCTTGTTTACCTAAGCCTACTTTTAAAAGTAGTTAGCCGGTTCTTTGCAGACAAAGAAAAACAGAGCCAGTCTACTAAGGACTAGGGAGTGGTTTGTCGCTGGTGGTCACTTGACGAGGCAATAAGATGGCTAATTTTTTGCTTTGAGCATGAGCGGTTAAAACATTTTCGATTTCTAAACCAATCTTCACTGACACATCAATGAGTGCACGTACTCCGTGCGAAAAGTTTGACGATATCTACGAAAATGCCACAAACAACCTTAAAATAACTCTGAAGCGAGCTTCAGAGAATTCTCTTTTTCGGCCATTCAAAGGAGCCGGGTCACAGCAGTGACGTTCATTTTGTGTATTTTTACCAAACTTAACGTTAACCCAGAAAATACTTTTGAAAAGCACAAATCAAAGCTTCCTGGCAAAAAACGGTCTGTCGCGTGTATAGACAATTTAAACTAAAAACAACAAAGATAAAGTTTGAAAATTTGTTAGGCGGAACAGTTTTCAAAACCCCCAATTGCAATCCATTTTAATCTTCTTAGGTTTTACCCATCCTTGTCTCCTTTTGTATTTGCTGTTTCATTCAAACCTTCTTTCAATGTTCGAAGTAGTTATTTTTTTGTTTCGCTTGATTTGGTTACCAGCTTGCATTCGCTGAATTTGGCTAAATATCGTGACACAGACCCCTTAATTTGGCTTTGATTTTTACAATGGAAACTTAGCGTTAGGTTTGTTTAGGTTATCACATGATTTCCAGTGCAATTTGAAATAAATATCGTAAATGGTTTGAACCCAGGAGTCATATAATAATTAAGTAAAGCACGATCGCCCGGGTGAGTGTAGTCCTGAGAAGGACTGTTTTAGATGACATTGACTGAAGTTTCGAAAACCTGAGCGGAAGTCATCTTCAGAGTCAAGTGATTTGTGTAACGTCCGTAGATACTATAAGAACTCCGGTCGTAGATATCCTTGGTCAGCTTATTCGTGACGTTATTGGTCAACTGTCAGTTGAGCTAAGATGTAATTGGCTGTGAAGATTAAACGGTAATTGGTCCGTTTCGATCCGTGTATAGGTCTACGGTCTATACGTGTATCGTAGACTGTGATAGAGTAAATCAGTGTGTTGTTTTTCTGTTGATGACGTCGATGAGTCGTTTGTAGGGTGCGGGAAGTTGTAGCCATCGGTTTATTGGTGTCTGTTCTAAGTTAGCAAACCAGCCGTCCAGTACGATCCGTTGGTAGTAGTTAGTGTTGTAGGTAACACATGTAGCAGAGTCCCAGTCGATTCTGTGGTTTGTCTGTAGATGGTGTTCAGCAATGTTATTGTTGATGTCACCGTTCCTTGTCGCTCGTCTGTGTTCAGTCAGTCTAGTGCTCAAATTTCTACGACCGGAGTTCTTATAGTATCTACTGACGTTACACAAATCACTTAACACTGAAGATGACTTCCGCTCAGGTTGTCGAAACGTCAGTCAATGTCATCTAAAACAGTCCTTCTCAGGACTACACTCACAAGAAAAGAAATTCGAGATAGATAAAGTTTCCTTGATTGCGTATCACGCAATCACGGAAAAATTACGCCATCCAAGGCTCGTATTTCATTGGCTATCTATGACATGCTCATTGACCAATCGAAAAGCGAGAATTCTATGAGTAAAGTACGCCGCTCTCAGCCAATCAGAATCGAGTAATTTTGTTAAGTACATGTATATTACTAGAGTAGAGAAACGTAATTCAATTCTACTCTGTTTTTTTTATCTTCCTTTGTGGCAAATAAAAAATATATATAAGATTTCACTATCTGTGTGCTGTTGTCCTTTGCCCACAAGACCAACAATGACTGATAAAGACATAAGATTCACGGGATGATTACAAAGTGTAACCCAGATTATTGGCTGCAGGTGGCAAATCAAGCACTCCACGCTCGCTTGCATCGATGCCGTCAATAGATGCTGCATTCGATGAAACGTTGTCCAATTCCGAAACAACAGAATGGAAGTCGTCAGTGTAACTTTCACCATTTTCGTCGGTAGTTTTGCTCGATGCATCAGGAGAACCGGGGTCAGGAATGGCTGGGACACCACCCGCGTCTTGTGATACAGAGATTTTGTGGTCCACACTTCCAGTTCCCTCGATCTTTGTTCTTCGTCTCCCAGACTTCGTCTTAACAGGAGAGCGGGATGACTTGACGGGTCTCGTTGATGACGCAGAACTATTTTCAGAATGTGCACTCGATGACGTATCATGGTGAGACCTTTGATTTAAACTTTCAACTTCTGCGCTATTACTTCTAGTGAAAGCCAAAGGTAATGATGCTTGTGCACTTTCTGCTTCCGAACCTTCAAAGTCCTCAGTGTACATTGTCATGGCCGATTCTCCTCGAATCTCATCGTGCTCTGAGTTTATTATACCGGTTTGTCCATAAAAGCCATCCAGGGGAGTCCCCACGGGGTGCTGCTGATCAATGACACACTCCCCTTCCTGATCAGTTTCCTCATCAGGCTCTCCTGAAAGAGACAAAAAAAAAATGAAAATAAATCTGCTTATCGGAAATGTCACAGTGATGTATTTGCAAGTAATTTGCGCGCAGATTAAACTAGAATGTTAATCAAACATCCACCATTACATGCACGCCAGTGAATACGCTATCTAAAGTTGTGAACGACCTAAACATTCTTTAGTCATTAAAATTGAACTGCACGTTTCGAACATCCAAAGGGGTTTACTATTTTCCATGACAACTTACACCGAATTAAGTGCACGTAAATTATGAATGATTCGAATTTCCCCCGTCCTTATGACAGAAATAATGAAGACAATAAGATGAAAGGAACTCTCCCCCCTTACACATCAAAATCATGATATGAAATATCGTTCACCACTCCTAAGTTTCTCATTTCT
>JALIRR010011970.1:0-11161 GCA_023091755.1 Montipora sp. Colony 1 RG-2022
CTTTAATCCAGATTCCTTGGGTGTCGATTCACTCGCCTTTAGTTGGGTCGGCGAAACATGTTGGCTTGTGCCACCTGTTTCGCTAGTTAAGAAGGTCATCCTTCATGTCTGTTTGTGTCGTTGTCGGGGAATTTTGGTACTTCCTTATTGGCCGTCAGCCCATTACTGGCCCCTTTTGGTGGAACGCGGGGGTGTTTTCAAGTCATTTGTTGCAGATTGTCTCTACGTTGAGAATGGTAAGGATGTTTTTCTCCATGGGGGAAACAAGAGTTCCCTTTTTGGATCAGAGAATTTTAGTACCCCAGTGCTTTTTCTGTTGCTCGACGGTGCTGTACGGGAATCGGTATAGGTTGCTGTGGAGTTGTAGGCCGCTGGGCCGCTGGGCCGCTGGGCCGCTGGACCACTGGGCCACTGGGCCAGTTTACGACGAACGCACTAGTTTTTTGCCAGTACATGAATATTGTCCGTTTTTACGCCACTGGCTGTCTGTATGTAAGCCGTTTTTGGCTGGTTGGCTTTTTTCCATTATTGAGGCTTCTTATTTTCACTGAACTTGCTCACTCGTTTGCTCATAATTATTTTTCTTTTCTTATTATGTTTATGTTTCTACAAGGTGGACGTGCGTTTGCTTCGAAGATTGCTCATCTAAAGGATCCAGAGCTTCGTAAGTTAGCAGCCGATCTTCCCTTGCGCACCATTGAAGCGAAGGCTCCTTCGACGACGGAGCGTTACTCAAGAGCTTTTCAGAAATTCAGGGAATGGTCTTCACCTTACAACGAGGTCGTTTGCCTGCCATCGGACGAGATATCAGTTTCTCTTTATTTAGAGTCCCTGATTCAGGGTGGTTCCCTTATTCTTCCCTTGAGTCTGCTTGCTACGGTATTAATTGGGCGCATAATTTGTATGGTTTTCAAAGTCCCTGCGATTCCAAATTGGTTAAGAACGTGCTCGAGGCAGCTAAAAGAGGTCTTGCGAAACCTGTTTCTAAAAAAGAACCCGTTACCCCCGCTATGATTCTAGATATTTGTAATAGGTTTGCAGGTCCTAATGCTAATCTTTCTGATCTTCGTTTAGCAACCATTTGCGTAACCGCGTATTCCGCTTTTCTCCGCTATAATGAGTTAGCTAGCCTACGCTGTTGCGATGTTAGTTTTTGCGATTCTTTTGTCAAGATTTATGTTTACAAAAGTAAAACGGATGTTTACAGGGATGGTGCCTACGTCTTGTTGGCAAAAACAGGGTACGTTTCTTGCCCTTTCAATCTGCTTCGCAGATACGTTTCTGCTGCTAATTTACTTATAGTTTGCGTAGTACGGGTGTGAGTTACTCTAGAACGAGAGAAATAGTTTTACAAGCGTTTGTTGAATTAGGTTAATTTTCTATGATAGGTTCTACGATTTGATATGATCACTGAACATATACATGTACCTTGCATTTTGTAGTGCTAACCTACCCACAGGCCACTGCACCCTCGGATTACACACTGTTATGTTTACCCCTGGAATTTCACCCCATGACAGAGAGTGCCCTCACCTAATGTCGATGCCGATCTGAAAGATGTCTGTAACCCATTTGCTCCTGGAACTTTGCCGAAAAACACCATTGAAGCTCGTCGAGCCGTTTTCTGGTCCGTATGTAGCTAAAAAGATCCAAAACTTTGTTCTAAGTCGAGCACTTCGCGGCCTTCTGTTCCTGATGCTAAGTATCAGCTTCCGAAGCTCGGGCATGCGCAGACAGCAAAATTTGGAGGTTTTGGGTTTAAAAGTTTCACTGCCCCCTCGACTTTTACATTTCGCTTTCTCTCCTCCCCTTTTCATTTGATTTTCTTGGCCCGATTTTTTTTGGTTTTGCTGGGCATTTTCCAGGCTTCCTTTCGGTGGGAAAAGATTTTCCCCTTTTCATTTGATTTTCTTGGCCCGATTTTTTTTGGTTTTGCTGGGCATTTTCCAGGCTTCCTTTCGGTGGGAAAAGATTTTGGGAAAACTTTTAGGACCGTAGGATTAGATCGAAGGAAGTAAAGGTGGGTAGTAGCACAAGATTTTCATTAGAATTCTTGGATCAACTGAACATGGTTTTCTTGCGTTTTCTCCGGCCTGTTTGCCTGAATCGTTCTCATTCAGGTATGGTGTGAAAGATCTGTTCCCCCTGCACAAGTTGAGTGTAAAAGTTGTCTGTGCCCGTTACAACTGATGACGTCACAAGCGCTACAAAGGACGTGGCTCCGCACAGGTGGTTACAGGCGGTTCAGGTGTGAATGTGTTAACCAGCGGTTCAGATAGAAAATATAAGAGGCCAATAGAACATGCATGACTTACATTGAGAGGGCATGGCAAATACTGAGGGCAACAACTCTGAAGGAACGTTTTTTATTGTATAACACCAATGAAATACCAAGTGATCTTGAACGCGACTCTTGATATCTCCAAATTTGAAAAGATTAATTAAGTTAGAGAACATGTTATCAGTGAAAATAACACAGAGCTTAAGGAGTTCAAAAGCTACTAAAACACTGGTTTGCTATTTCATTGTTGTTTACATAATAAGCAGAACAGAACATTACATGGCCTATGGGATAGAAATATCATGTTCTCGTGTTGAAGACATATCTCATCAATGAGCACAGGGAAAGACGGCAACATGGTTCTGTGCTTGAAAATATAGTTCATATCTCTAAGTGGCCATGTAACATCTTCTATACGTTTATCTGTGCATACCAATACATGTATGTTCTAATCATTTTCTTAAGGCCTTCTTAAAGTGTTCTTCAAAATACAAGGAGATGAAAAACTTGCCAGAACTTCTTCATATTCATCTTTCCTGAAAACAAATATCAGTGCTTTAGGCTACTGTTTGAAGTGACAAATATTCTTTTCTTGGTGAAGTAACAGTGACAACAACTTTTAAAATCAAAAAAGGGCAATAGGACTAGTATCATTAAATTTGTTTACTGCATGTTTATACCATTTTTAAGTCTCAGTGGAATGGTTTCTTAAGGAAGATGGTGTCAGGAAGTTGTATGCCAGAAAGAATGGTCCCTTTTGCAACCAGTGTAAAAAGGCTTAGGGTGCAGATCCAGCAACTCAAGTCCAAGGGCAGATCAACTGGCCATTGAAACTATTGAATGATTGTAATGCAATGATGAGATCATAAAGTAATATTGGACCTTTATGGGCCTCATTTTGTGCTGCTACAGTAAAGATTATTAGCGTGTGAAACAAGCTATAATAGATTATTGCATATATCAAACTTAAATGGACAGCCTTCAAATTGTCTTGGCTTTTGACGAATGACGCAACCGTTTTAATTGAAAATTGCATAATGGGAGTGCTAAGTACATTTTAAATGTGCAGTATCAAATGCAGTGGGATAGAGAGCAAGTTAATGCAACTTAAACAAACTATGTAAAATACACGTCTCACCATTTTGGAATAGTTTTCCTAATGGAGGCAGATCAATTGAACTTTCATCACCGTAAAATATTTGAAACAATCACTTCATGTATTAAACCAAGGCACAAAAAATTATACTTGCAGTTACTATAAATCCTGCCAGGTGTGTGTAGCTAAACATGATCCCTCACGTCTGAAGCCTGGAATAAATTTCTACTTAGTTGTAGCAGCAGGCTGTTTCTCTTTTGGGTATGCAGGTATCCTGCCAATAATTTCCTAGGGATTATTTCTTTTATAAAGTGTTAGTATTTAAATAGTCCCATGGTACTTGCCTATTACGACTAAATCTACGGCAACACCATCCTGAAATGAATAGTAAAAAACTTTTTGTTACTAGGAATGAAGGAACACTGGGACTAGCATCCAAATTGTGGCAAGCATTTTAGGGGTGTAAAGTGTTATAGAGTATATGGGGTAGGGAATGGTAAATCTGAGATTTGCTGAGATGCTGAGAGCCTGAGAGCCGGATCTCGGGTTAGTGCGAGACGAGGTTTCCCTAAGAAAGAAGTCATTACATTCTTTTCCTCATGTTTCAATATAATTATATGGTTACAGAGAGTATAGTGCATAGTCTGTCATCTGAAAGCTTTCGTAAGCTTCAAACTAACCTTCCATTTTATAATTCAGCATTGTGTATGTTGTTCTCTCAAATAAAGTAGTTAAAAAACGAGGAATATAAACAGACTGTTGTTCATGACTGGCATTTGCTACTTAAAATGAAAACATTCATAAGTACATTAATCCATCTTGAATGCACACAATGCTTTTTTGAAAGCAATAGGATGCAAGTAGATTCAATGCAACTTACCCACGCCGACGCCATCACTCCACCTCAGAGACAACAAACGGAGGAAATGGGTAGGACTATTATCCAACTTGGTGCTGACCTTGCGTTACCTGTGGGGAATTCTAATATGGCGGCTCACCGGAAGAAGAACAAGAAACGTACACAGTTGCTATTTTTACAGTGGTTCTTCGTTACATAAGTTTGGAAATTTCATGATCCGTTGTTGGCAAGAAGCAGGTGCGACAAAAGCTTGTGACGCAAGCTCATTATTTCAAAGAACATTTTTCCTTGGTCACGAAGGAGATAATTACATTTGGGCCATTGGGAAAGTAGAAAATTGGCGGCCATATTTCATGGCAAATCATTTCTCCAAGCTTTTAATTGCTTCTCTATGGCCATGAAACTCAAAAATGGAAAAAATCCAACATTTGGGCTTGACTCAAGGTTGACTCGAGGTTGGCTCGTGGCTCGTGGTTGACTCGGGCTCGCGTTTGGCTAGGGAAATGATATAACTCGTTACAATGTACCGAGAACTGTCGATGAAATGTAAATATTCTGAATATCCTCAAATGAGCCTTCTTGTTTGACTTGACACAAGACAAATGTAACAACCTAATGGACATCAATTTATGCCGGACAATTCTAACATATATTTCAGAGCAATAACAAGGAATAGAAAAATTGCAAGACTGGGTTGCTTTCTTTGTTGACATCCAGCTGACGAACTGTTCGGAGAAAGGCAAACGAAGAAAGGTTAAAATTTCCTTGAACAAATCGATTGTTTTTGCTCAAATATTTCACAACCATCCCCTGATAACAACAATATTTCAAGGCTGCGAAGAATTTTCGCTCAAAATAAGTTCAAATGGGACTATTTTGATATAGTTCACGCACGGTTTAGCCGCGACAGCAAAATGGATTTGTTCACGTCGCAGACAAGGCCGCTACGGCGGTAAATCTCACAGCGACGGCAGCCGGAAGTAATTCTGGGTCGAGTAATGGCGGCATAAAGACGTGCGATGCTGCCGCCCGCCCATCTCTCTGATCTGTTTTCGGCAAAATGGCCGTTTATTTCGGTCAATTTTTGAGCAAAAGAAAAACCAGATCTTCAGCCTCTTCCGACGAGGTAACTCTTTCCAAGCCATACTCCTCGCCAACGCATCACGAAGACGAAATAATGACAGCTCACAGTATGACACAAGCTGTTGGTGCAACTCTGCAAACAATCCTAGCAAAACTGGAAAAGCTTGATTCAATAGAATCAACCGTGAAGAAAATTGAAGCCAATCTCGAGAACTTAGAGAAACGAACCCAAAGGCTAGAAGATTTCCAAACAACAGAGAAGAAAGATATTGACGATCTAAAAGAAGGGATCAACTTTACTGGACAACAATTCAAGGATAAGACAGAAGCTCTGGAGAAGGCGCATCGTCTCTATGAAACTCAATTAGCAGAGTTGACGACAAAATGCCAGAAAAATGAGGATTTGTTAGATGAGATCCACACTAAATATCTTTACTTAGAAGCCTACTCTCGCCGGGAGAATATTAAATTCACGAAACATAGAAGAATCGACAGAAATAGACGGCCGCTCTGGTGGAGACACAAGGAACGTAGAAATTCAGCGAGTGCATCGCATCGGAAAAAGCAAGGATGGAAATCCGCGTCCTATTCTGGCCCGTTCCCTTAGATCTAAAGACTTTCAGTAGAATGATCTTTTTACTGGGTCACCGGCCTTAAGGATGCTAGGAGAAATGGAGTTGCTGCCTCCTTCAGCCAATCTCAACCGGATATATTGTACATCAGAGGTAAATTGTGGCCGATCGGGCAAACAGTTTCTAGTAATTGACATTAAATAAACTTTGTTCAGATTGACCTGTAATTTTTTTTTCAAACTTCCCGCAGGTTTATTATTGCCAATATGCTTTTCACCAACTAGTGGCGGTCGGCAGCTTAAACAGTCTAGTAGAGCTTCAGGCGTTTTCTCTTGTTCTTCTGTAGCAAGCAATCAAGATGCCTAATTTCTCCACCATAAGTCCTTTAGTAATTTTATTCATTTCGTGTGTGTTTTCGTTTTACTGTCTCCAGGGCATAGAAACCTATCTAATGAACAATAGCTTAAAGGCATGTGGTCATTTAGATATCTTTTATTGTGAAAATGCAAAACAGTCAACTCAGCCTCTTTCATTACTCACAATACAACAGATCTGAAAATAGTTTCCCTCGATGTCAGGGGTTAAGAAACAATGCCAAAAGAAGAGAGGTGTTTAACTGGCTGAGAGCAAAAAAGCAATCTATATATATGCTGCAAGAGGTCCATGATCTCAAGACACCACCGATATATGGAATTGTGAGTGGAGATACAAAGCGCTCTTCAGCTCCTGCAGCAGCAACAAAACAGAGGTTGGTTTTCTTTTCAACAATAATTTCAATTTTCAGATCCACAAGGTTTTCTCGGATCTGAATGGACGCTTTTTAATATGTAATATCGTTGCTGAAAGCAAGCGTCTGGCGGTGGCTAAGATCTACGCTCCGAATGAAGACGATCCAAACTTCTTTCAGGTTTTTTCAATCATTTATCAAACATTAATTGTAAGGAAGTTATAATTGGTGAGGATTTTAACTTAGCTCTTGACGTAGAAAAAGACAAGAGGGGCGGCCTTGCTAGAACACACAAGAATGCCTTACAAGTGATTCGAGATTTCTCGGAAAATCTTGGTTTTATTGATATTTGGAGACTTTTCAACCCGGAGGCCAGGAGGTACACTTGGCGCCAAAACCAACTTGTCATACATTGCCGACTCGATTTTTCTCTAGTTAGTAAATCATCTTTATGCGATGTGACCCATGCAGATATTTTTCCTGGCTTTAAAATAAAACGGATCATTCGATGATTACTCTGAATGTAGATTTACACTCGAACCCCAGAGGCAAAGGCTTTTGGAAGTTGAACACGTCCCTTTCATCCGAAATGAGATATGTCCAAGAAATAAAAACAGCAATTGAAAGCACTGTGAACCAATACAAAGACGACACCTCGGTGAACCCAGCTCTACTTTGGGAGATGATCAAATTAACGGTGAGATGGAAATCAATATCTTATGTTGCATACAAAAACGTGACAACAAGGAAACGCGAAGAAATGTTGGAACGTGAACTCTCTTTGCTAGAAAAACATTTAGACAATTCAAGCAATAGTAATCCCTCATACCGTATTGTTGCAGAAAGAATTTTTACCTTAAAGAGAGAACTGGAAAACATTTTTGAGTATCGGACCAAAGACGCTATCATACACCCTTTGCATAAATGGCGCCCAAATTTGAATAACAATACTTGATACATCCTTAGCCTCACATTCATGAGAAAAATCCTTTGTCTTGAAACATAAACACGAGCCTAAGGATGTATCAAGTATTGTTATTCAAATTTGGGCGCCATTTATGCAAAGAGTCTATTAGGTCAAGGTCGCAATGGTACAACGAGGGCGAAAAGAACTCCTCATATTTTCTAAGTCTCGAAAAAAGGCACTGTAAACAAGGAACAATTAGTCAATTAAAAATTAATGACACTGAATGTACGGCTTTTTACAAAAACCTTTATATGTCAAAAAAACCCGACAGCCTCCATTCAACATTCCTCTCTGAAGAGAACTTCACTTCCTTGACCAATGAAGAACAAACTATAGCAAAGGCCCCTTAACTCAAACGGAATGTTTCGAAGCCCTGAAGAAGATAGAGTCCGACAAAACGCCAGGCTCGGATGGACTTCCGGCCGAATTCTACAAAGTTTTTTGGATAGACATTTCTTCTTATCTAATCTCGGCACTCAACTATGCTTTTGACTCTGCCTCCCTCTCAGCGACTCAAAGACGAGGGGTTTTAAAACTAATTCCCAAAAAAGGTACGCAATTATTCTTCATCAAAAATTGGGGACCTATTACCCTTTTAAACGAATGCAAGTCAATTCGATCGAAAGTTGTTTCGATCGAAGGTCGTTTCGATCGACAAGTCGATTCAATCGAAGACAAGAGTCAGTTCGATCGAAGACTGTAACTATTGCTTAAGTGTATTGAACTTAACTTCGGAGTGTTTTCAACAGCGTTTAATCTCTTTTCGCTCGGTTCTCATTGAAATTGACAATACTTGTTCGTTTCATCATGGTGTTTCAGTGTACGCACGTTATAGCGAATAGCTAATTGAGCATTGTCGATCAGGAACGCCGAGAAAGAAACGCCGGCAACAAAGGAAATCAATTGAACACCGCGTTTCCGCGTCGCGCATATTACTTCGCGCAAACATTACACAACACAAGAACTTTTATTATCTATATGCTTGCAAAACTGTAGTTTTTATAAACATTTACTCTTCGATCGAACTGACTCTTGCCTTCGATCGAACTGACTTTTGGTTTCGATCGAAACGAACTTCGATCGAAACGACCTTCGATCGAAACGACCGGTTACCTTTTAAACACCGATTACAAAATTGCAGCAAAATCTATCGCAAACCGAATTAAATTAGCACTTAAATTAGTATGATCAAACAGGTTTCTTGAAGGGCAGATTTATAGGCGAAAATATCAGACTTATTGACTGTATTATACAATACGCAACAGAAAAGAATATCCCGGGCCTACTACTTGTTATTGCCTTTGAAAAGGCATTTGATTCTCTCGACTGGTCCTTTATACATGACACATTAAGATCCTACGGTTTTGGTGCGTCGTTAATTAAATGGGTGAAAACCCTGTATAGTCATACTGAAAGCTGTGTCCTGAATAATGGATGGGCAAGTAATTTTTTTGAGATTCAAAGAGGTGTTAGGCAAGGTTGCCCGCTCTCAACTTATTTATTTATCCTATCGGCAGAAATTCTTGCCACAGCAATAAGGAAAAATACTAATATCAAGGGAATCTCTGTAAATAATACGAAAATTAAGTTAAGTCAGTATGCCGATGACACAACACCTATATTAGACAGGTCATGCGAATCTCTTCTTTCATCCCTTACAATGCTTGACGATCTCAGCAAAGTCTCTGGCCTCAGACTCAATGAAAGGAAAACGGAAGCTCTATGGATCGGCGTGAGTATTAGAAATGATAAAATTCTGTTATCAGGAAAAGAACTTAAATGGCCAAAAGACAAAGTTAAATCCTTAGGTCCCGAGCTATCTGCCTCCTTAGACTACAACGAGAAACTTGAAAAAGTTAAAGAAATCCAAAGATGCTGGAAATACCGCCGACTCACATTGCCAGGGGAATCACTGTTATGACATCACTAGTGGTCTCACAATTAGTTTATTTATTCTCGCCTGTTCACTCAAAGTACAGGGTTTTAAACGAAATAAATGATTTACTTTACACTTTTCTATGGAATGGGAAAGGCGACAAGATAAAACGAAAGGTAATGATCAACGATTTTGGTGTTGGTGGCCTAAAAATGATTGATATTAGTTCCTTCAATAAATCCCTCAGAACTACATGGATTAAATATATTTAGATGACAACAACAAGGGAAAATGGAAAATCTTTTTTGATCTAACCCTCGAAAAATATGGCTGTCAAAACGTTTTTTCCTACAACCTTAACGTTAGAGACATCTTATCGACAATAACAACTTCGGACGCCTTTTTAAAAGAACTATTAGGAATTTGGGCAGAAGTTAACTTTGAACCTGAAATAGCATGGAAAGATCACTTTCTGGACCAACAACTTTAGCATAACTCCTTAATAAAGATAGCCAACAAGACAGTTTTTTTTCAGAATTGGTTCACTAAGTTACAAAACGTAAGATTGAGTTTTTACCTTTGCTTCATTTTCAGATTCCTTGTCAATCACGGGACTTTGAATTTGTTTAAAAAAAGTACTGTGGATTACTTGATTATATTTTTATTCCCCAACAGACTGCTTTCTGACAACCCTATCAACACAATGGGAGAACGAGTGTTCACTATCCAAAACCAGAAGTTAGCGATGTAAGTCGGACAAGATCATACTGTTTTATATGTCAGCGCACCGAAAGGTACTCAGGCTGTAGGCCAACTACCATAGGCCATGCCTTATAACACCTTTCGTAAAGTCTGTGGCGAGTTAAAGACCGAACACAGTTAGCCTGGGACCAGGCTCCGCAGTTAGGATTATGAAGCGAAAAGGAACGTTGCGAAAAATAAAAAATTGGCAAGCGAAGCGAGCCGAGCGGGGAACTGGGGGAGAATGCACCCGATAGTCAACAACACGGCGCACATGAGTTTTCACGGAGGAGATAAGAATGCAGCGAGAGCGAATTTGTCATCTCTGCAAAACGTTTTTGATTTCAACTGAGGGCAAATGGGTGCCCGTCGTTTCAGTTTTTTTGCCACAGTAAGAGTGAGTTTTCATAAATTCAGATAAGTTTGAAGACAAAAAAGTTATGAAATGCATTCCAAGTTTGGTCGTAAATGACTTTCTCAAACACTTTCGATAGCGAAGTTAATATTGAGACAGGGCGGTAGTTTGCTTTGTCTGTGTCAACTCCCCGTTTAAAGACAAGAGTAAGGCGCGCTTGCTTCCATTCAGACGGCAATGAGTGATTCAGGATACAGAAGTTGATCAAATTAGCCACCTTTTCGGCAAGTACTGGGGATCCCAAACGCAAGATTTGTGGTGAAATGCCGTCTACCCCAACTGTCTTTCTCGGACTAAGGTGATCTAAAATGTTAGGGAAATATGAAGTACTGACTGGGAAGTAACTAAACTCGCTTGAGAAACGTAGATTGCTTATTGCTTTTATACTTGGATGGTCAGGGTGGTTAGTGTCAGATCTATGCCCTAGCTTAATTATATTGGCAAAGTAATCACTACAGACCTCGGCCACACGCCCAGGGTCGAAAACAACGCCACTGTCCTCAACGAGGATGACGCCTTGTATGTTTTTACCTTAACTAGTTGC
>JALIRR010011971.1:7500-11157 GCA_023091755.1 Montipora sp. Colony 1 RG-2022
CATTAATCCGCTCGTCAGAGGAGCACTTGAGCTGTTTTGACTGTAACTATCAGCAACGAAGGGTACAGACGCGATCATCATATCTTTTGTTATCGATCTGCATGTGAGAGTGGACAAAAGGCCGAATAAAGCCGCTTTTTGGGATTAAGTCGTCCTTGCTCGCGGAGTTTCCAGCCTTGTCTTCTCTTAATCAAGGATAGGAGCAAATTTCAAAACTTGCCCAGAACGCCTCAAATCAACACAAGGACGCAAGGTGAAGTAAAAGTAAGTTTGTTTCTTGTATTTTCCTCTCTGTAAACTAGGATTAACCGATTTTTTTTCTGCATTTCATGTTTCCCATATAAACCCTACAAACCATTACGTTGACTGAGCATTTAAATTATGTGTTTGGGTCGCCTGTGAAGATATGTTAATGACTGACAGGGCACATGACATCATGTGCACGGAATGGGCATTAGTAAATATTTGTGAATTTTTCGTGGGAAAATAAGGACGCTTGTAGGTCGGGTCAAGATAGTTTTGTTTTTCGCTTTGCGTGATGTTCAATATATATCCACGCTTCCAGTTATTTTTGTGTGGTCTCGGGTCAAAATATACTCTGCTGAAATATCATCATCTCCCACTGAAGTCCTTCAAATTTCTCGATTTCTAAACATAAAGCTGGTGACCCCCGAAGGATTTCATAAATTGCTTTCGTGTCCTACCCGGACGTATTTTAAACATGGACCCCAGGTCCATGGACCACCCCTGTGGACCCGGTCCATGGACCCCTTTATGGACCTGGTCCATGGACTACCCCTGTGGACCACCCCTCATTTTGTTAAGTTAAAGTAGAAAAATCTTTAGACAAAAGAGGGGGATTATCCTCACAATCATCAATTGTCTCTTTATGGACACTTGAAAAATTCAGTGTGCCTCAACAGGATTCCAATCCATAACCTCTGCGATGCAGGCACAATGCTCTACCAACTGAGCTTTGAAGCCACTCAGTTGGGAGCAGGTCAATTTGTTGGGCTCATTTGTTCTGGTGAAGGACTTTATGAATGAAATGAATTTATATTTGAAAAGAAGGTTATAGACGAAACGCTTTGGAGCCACCAAATAGGTGGTATAAGTGTCTACAAAACAGGCAATTGCTTAAATCAGTAACCCATAACTAGGAGCCAAAAACAGCTCTATATTCCTGCTAATGTGAATCCTGTGGAGCCCGATGACCAATCACAAGAAACTTGACGTCATAGCGTCGCCCAACCGGAATTGTCTTTGTCTTTTGCAAAAAAGGTAGCTGTCTAAAAATAGATAGATCGTACATGGGTTCCTGGTCTATAAAAATACTGTAACATAGGCTTAGCTCCTAGTCATGGACTCTTGCTTAAATTTTCCTGGTAAGTCCGAAGGTCACTTCTCTCTCTCGTCTGAACATTATTTTTTCTGCTTGTAAAACATACTTAATTTACAAAATGAGGGGTGGTCCACAGGGGTGGGGTCCATGTTTTGTATACGTCCTGTCCTACCTCTGATAAATACAACATAAACTAACCTTCAGTGAGCTATTGATCGTCGTTTTGAGAAGCCAAAAAGTATCCAGTTTAACGCTATGGTTGATAATTATGGCGTCAGCCTATCGCTATTTCGTTTCCCTATGCGTTTTTCACAGTGTTTTGTATTCAGAAACTAAATAATTATTTTGAGCAAGAGCCGACACAACGTAGATTTGATTTTAGTGGTGTACTATATTTCGGCTGGCCAACGAGCCTTCTTCAGGTACAATGAGAGTTTACATTGGATTGCAATGAGAGTTGAGAGGTTACATTGGATAGAAGCAATCCAATGTAAATTCTCATTGTACCTGAAGAAGGCTGGTTTCGCCAGCCAAAATATAGTACACCACTAAAATCAAATCTACGTTGTATCGGCTCTTGCTCAAAATATTTACATGTAGTTTCTCAACGTAATTACGCCGATCAGATCAAGCCACTGATCCAACGTACACCGACAGGAAGATTGTCCATGGTTGCTTGCTTCAAAACTCTTTCATATTCAGTCTGCATTTTGTGCCTAGTCCACAGCCTTCAGTCCGCATTTTATACCTGGTTCTGCATTTTTGCAAACTAAGTTCTGTTCTTTCTTAGCTTCAAGTAAGACTTTAAAGCAAGTAGACTTTACGGATTTGTTATTGCTGAAATATTCAATTCATTCTTACTCTTAACCCTTTGACGTCCAAAACGGCCTAAACTGGCCAGACTTTGTATTTTACTCTGTCTAACGCCAGACGATTTTACTCGTCAATGGGGTCCAACCCCTGGGAGTCAATGGGTTAACCCTTTGACATCCAAAACGGCCTAAACTGGCCAGACTTAGTATTTTACTCTGTCTAACGCCAGACGATTTTACTCGTCAATGGGGTCCAACCCCTGGGAGTCAATGGGTTAACCCTTTGACGTCCAACACGGCCTAAACTGGCCATACTTAGTATTTTACTGTCTAACGTCAGACGATTTTACTCGTCAATGGGGCACCCCTGGGAGTCAATGGGTTAACCCTTTGACGTCCAAAACGGCATAAACTGGCCAGACTTTGTGTTTTACTCTAACGCCAGACAATTTTACTCGTCAATGGGGAACCCCTGGGAGTCAATGGGTTAACCCTTTGACGTCCAAAACGGCCTAAACTGGCCAGACTTAGTATTTTACTCTGTCTAACGCCAGACGATTTTACTCGTCAATGGGGAACCCCTGGGAGTCAATGGGTTAACCCTTTGACGTCCAAAACGGCATAAATTGGCCAGACTTTGTATTTTACTCTGTCTAACGCCAGACGATTTTACTCGTCAGTGGGGAACCCCTGAGAGTCAATGGGTTAAGTTAACCCTTTGACGTCCAAAACGGCCTAAACTGGCCAGACTTAGAATTTTACTCTGTCTAACGCCAGACGATTTTACTCGTCAATGGGGAATCCCTGGGAGTCAATGGGTTAATTTGCTTTGTGACAGCCTCAATTTGGAATCCAAGCGGATTAAAAAACTAAAACCTTAGACTCTTTTCACGAACAATTCAAGATACATCATTTACTTACTTTCTCGATGTGTAAGGAAAGAATGGAGGGCAGTATATAGTTCGATCACACAAGAAACAAATAATTTATCACACTCCTCAAGCTAATATTACTAATTACCTTGCAATGTTCGTCGAGTCGTTACAAGCTCTTAAGCAGGAATAATGAATCTAGCCAAAAATGAATTAATGGTAATCAATATTGGTAAATTGTTTGCGTGAGTGTGTCAGTCACAGCCAGAAGCTTCTGAATGATCGTGGATCACTCCAGAAAATAAAAAAATAGATATAATATGAGACTGAACTCACTGCAGCTAGAAGGTCTTAGGTTCGATTCCTGCCAAGGGGAACTCCGATTTATTCAGAGTACCCCGAGTCACTACCGATCGAAAAAATCTCTTCATAGATCAAGTTGTATGTAATTGGAACTGGTTTGCATAGCATGAGTCCTTTATTCATAAGAAAAAGATATCAGTAAAAATAAATGACTTACCAGCGTTGGTCCAAACGGATGCTATTCAAAAGCCAAAGATTCGTCTCATAACTCTAAAAAGTGTAAATTGATGTGGTTATCCACTGCCAAGTCTCTCGGTAAAAAGTTATC
>JALIRR010011972.1:5000-11157 GCA_023091755.1 Montipora sp. Colony 1 RG-2022
GCAGTCGCGTGGAACTAATGACGGGATGGAAAGTGCAGTGTAAATCAAAGGGCATCTAAACAAGAAGCATACTCTAATATTAAGGAATAGTGTATGCTAGTAGGTAGTTCCAAAGTCAAGTGGATGGTCGAAAATTTGAATGAAACTATGGCAACCGAAACAACACAATCGAAAATTGGCAAACGTACTGGCATAGGCAAACTCTCCAATGATTAATTGAATTGCTCAAGCAGAATAGCCAACAAAAAAGTGGCGAAAATGAGAGCGCTCAGATAAAAAGAACTCGAGTTTCGACAAAATATTCCGAACCGATGCAATAGCACAACCTTTGTTTTATTGAACAGGAATATTGTTTGTTTTCTTCGAGACCGTTCCCTTAGAGGCTCTTAAGTTGCGAAAATTAAAATTTGTGGAATTCCTTATTGATATGATTTTTCATACGACCCATCTCTCATGACAACTCCAATTATTTGATTACAGACTGATATTGAAAGCCCTTAGAAGCTGAGATAAGCACACATATATATATATATATATATATGTTGACAGTTTCTGCATTTACATCTGCATGTTCCAGCACTCGGGAGAGAATTTTTGGAAATATCTGATCACTCCATCAAATTTTCGTGCATCACTTGCAAACAGCCATTGTGCCACACAGTCTTGAAGAGTTAGGATCAGCCAAACAAGATGTTTTCGAGAGCCTTAATTCTTCTATGTTTCTTAGCGCTTTTAGCACCAGCCTTAGGAAAACCAATACCTCATCCTGACGGTAAGTTCTTGCCTGTTGTCAGTGCTCAGGATTTTTTCGTTCTCTTTGAGCTAACCGATTTGCACGCATGTTTTTACACCTTCGGTATATACTGACCATAAATGAGAGGGTTCAGTAAAAGACAAAAAGTACTTCAGGACTTGATATGAAATAACCCAGTTTTGATCAAGCCAAGTGCTGGTGCATCAGCTTAAATTGCTCCAATAACGTATGCCTAAGACTTTGCCTTTAATTCGCATAGACTTTCAAAACTAAAATTCCACCCGGATCTCAAAGTGCACATAGCTCATTATAGAAGTTAGAGGCTTGTTTTACAAGTAAACTTTCTTCTTTTTGTACAAAACCAGGTTTTTAAAGCTAAAGTTTTGGGGAAAACGTAAAATAATTTACTTAGGATTTCCAAGTAACGTGCTGTCTTTCAGAATGTGTAAATGCTGGATGCGACAGCCAAAGAAACAAATCCAACCAAGCCTTTATAAATGAGCAACCACTTGAACTCTGATAGATAAAAGATTATTCACTCGCCACATAACGGATTGCAAGTGCTTCGCAAAGGCACTGTCTTCTTCAGAAACTAGGACCTAGAAATTTCTCGAAGTTGTAAGATTTCCATTTGTATTCAAACTGTAAATCACAATGATTGTTATTTCCCTGTTTTCGTCGAAAGATATCCGCTTCCTTGTATTCCACAGTAACCGTCAGGCTCCGGGGCCGTGAATGCCAAATTATGGCGCAAACAAAACGCTACTGTTAATGCAAACATTATCAAAACTAGATGAAGCGTTCAGTTATTTTTATACGCAATTTACCAGATTGTTGATTCGACCTGACCTTACCATGCCCATCCCTCAACAGCGACAATGCTTCGCAATAAAAATACTAAGGTAACAACTCAAATTGGTGATATTTAACAAGTATATATTCACCGAAGTGGAGGTGGCTAGTAGTGAATAGTTGTCTTAGTACATGATACAGCAGTGAGATAACATAGCACAAAATATCATTTACTCAAGCAACGATTACAATATTTTTGGTACAAATTCTACGCGAGTTGCTCGGAGGTGAGCAGCAATGTAGGAAAGGATATTGGGAGTTTGCATGGCCAATCAGAATTCGTCTGCAACGTTACCCACTGTTTTAGTATATCTTAAAGACGTATATTCCGGGTAAGAGGAGAGATAATATCATAATCTCAAGATCAATTTTCTGATCTTTCTGGAACAAAAGCGGACCGTGTCGTGGTCACAACGCCATTTATCATAGCGCATAATTTGATGTTCGCCTGAAGGCCAGGAAACACTAAGCGATAAGTCGCTGCGACACGTCGCGGGGACAAGTCACTGCAACAATTCGCCTTAATTCGGTTAATTTCATGAAAATCATTGTCGCTGCGGCAGAATTTTGTCTCTGCGATCAGTCGCACGAATTCAAACCAGTTTGAATTCGTGCGACTTATCGCAGCGACAAAATTAGCGAAAGCAGCGTTGTCGCATGTGTGTACACTTCCGGCAACAAGTCGCTGCGACAAAACATAAATGAACCAATGAGAGAGCGTCATATGGACAGCCATATTGAATTAGAAAACTAGTTCACATTCCCCCTCATACGAGATCACTGCATATGCACCGAACTGGCGTCGTGTAGCAGTTACTTGTTTTGCAAGTAGTACACATGGAGCAACTTGTCGCAGAAACATGTCGCTGCGACTCGTCGCCTAGTGTGTCCCGGTCTTGAAACAAATATTTTCTAAATTTGTGTATATATTTTTTCATTTATTTTTTAATTTCTAACGTGTGATATGCCCTTCAATTATACTGACTTCACCGGATGTGGAAAAATATAACGTACAGCAAGAAAAAGAGTGAGAGCCAAAAGAGAAACAAACCCCCAAAACGCCAATAACAAGAATTTTAAAAAGTACACTTACTTATTCAGTTTTTCTGTTAAAAATAAATGAATAAATAAATAAATAAATAAATAAATACATAAATAAATCGGAGAGTTGTCTTAAAGCTTTAAAAATTCAATCCATGCTTCCATTTGTTCCTTGAGCATTTGGGCTGCATGTACACACAATCAGAAAGTTATTAATTAATTCTTATCGGGCAGGTTTTCCACCAAATTTATTTGGCATGCAATGACATCGTTTGTCTTACGTTCATTGTTTGAAAAACAATTTGACTCAGATTGCAGTCGAGAGATCCGATTCTCAATCAATGTTTTGTGGCAATTATAACGCCAAAAAACCGAAAGAGTTGGATTTCTTGCTTTCTTTGGTCAGTTTTTGCTTGTAGAGAAATGCAATTTTCTCTTTCAATATCACAATAACTTAAGCCATGCACTGTTAGTTCCAGTAACTGTCCGTATCTACCGTTGCTAAACAACAGAATCGATAGGCACTTTACCCACGGGACGTCTTTGAACCTCGGACGACAACCGGAAGTGGGCTGTTTTCCCTTTTATCCTGTCTTAACATTACCCCATTTATACTGCGAACGGTATCTTTTCATTATTAGAGACTATTAGTTTAAACTCTGGGAGAAACTACTGTTCTGGCGTAAGAAAATTTCACTTCCGGTGTCTGTCCGTGGCTCAAACATGTAGTGTGCTTAAACTCCCTAATCAATAATACTTCAATACCAAAATCATTTGAAACTCTTGATCAAATTCCATAAATGTTGCTTAGCTCGCTGAAAATTGTGTACTTTTTATATATATACGATTTTAATTAATCTTAATTTGATCATCTTCTATATACATCTGTAAAAGAAGGTCCAGTCCCTGAAATTGAAATGTAAATTTGCTTTTTAATTTGTAATACTGTCTGTAAAAAAATGCGCATTTCTTGGCCTTTTAGCTTTTTTCATAATCATACATATATATGTGCTCACTAGCTCGCTAGTTTGAGCACTATAGCATGGCTTAGACGTACCACATGTGTGGGACATTTGGGGTGGCGTTCTAAGCTTAATTGCCCAACAGTAGAGCCAGAGCTAGCGTTAATATAATCCGGGTGATTTGAACAAAAAAATGTATGACTTGGCATTATATTGCTAACTAGTTTCATAACGCACAAGAAGTGCGGCACTCCTGAGATAAAATAGCCGAATGAAAAGTTTGAAAAAACAACGATAAAAACAAGAATTTCTACTTTAATTTAAACGTAGCCACAGATCAACCTGCGACCTTTTTCGTTCAGATGAAGTGCCTTTCAAATATTATTTTGTGCATTTTTTGTGTTAAACGTGCCTGTTGTGCTTCGTTTTTGTTGCCTCCAGCTCTAGTTGGCTTCCCTGATTGCTAAAACGTCAATGCCGGGAGAAAAAAATTGGCTGGTCCTCTTTGGGTTCTCCTTTTTACTTCTCTCACTGTCAACTACAATGGAATGCGCAAAACTCCACGAAATACCCCATAGTCGCTTAATAGGATTTGGATTGGACTAGCACGCACGCTATGTTCATAATTAGCATTCACTGACGAAACTCTAAACCTTTGAAGTATGAAGCCGATTACAAACATATATGCCTCAAGAAGTTCATTCCTTACTACATTATCTATCGAGGCATGGCTACACCCTTCTTCTTCTCAACATGTAGATGTTTATGTGCTCCAGGCCCCCGGCGCGAAACAGTTGCACCTAGCGCGCATGCCCTAGTGCAACAATGTTGCGTGAACGTGGCCAAACGGTACTGAACGCTTTCCAGTTTGATCCAACATCATCCAACATGTTGCAACATATCGCAACATATCCCTACAGGGTCGCGCATGCAACATTTCGTGTCCAACAATGATGCAAGATGTTGCGTTGAAATGTTGCAAGCGTTTCGCCAGGCCTTTAAAAATTGAAGAGCAAATTTGTCAGTCTTAAAAGGTTTGTTACCTAAAACCTCTGTATTTTCTTATGATGACTTGAAAAGATTGACTTAACATGAACTCTTGTTTGACTTTTTTTTTATTATTCCCAGCCTTTTTTCGTGAAAGCGAACTTTTTATATCATATTCGACGCTTTCGTCAATCTAAAATTAATTTATGAGTATCCCTACCAAAACCAAAGAAACTCTCCCTTTCTCTAGCAAGGTGCGATAACTTGCGTTTAGTGGTTTTATGTCTTAGTGCTATTTGCATTCAAAACGAACAAGGCTGCAAAATTGATGAAATGGATGTATCAAAACCGAAATACGTTCTTTTGTTACAGAGAATGAAGACGATGAAGACAATGAAGTAAGCGATGATAATGGTGTAGACGACGAAGACGATGAAGATGAAAGCGAAGATCCCGCGGAAGATGATGATGACGACGATGATGAGGATCCTACTGAAGATGATGATGATGATGACGACGAAGACGAGGACGACGATGATGATGATGATGATGAAGATGATGACGAGGACGAGGACGAGGACGAAGACGACGATGATGAGGAGGAGGAGGATCCTACTGAGGAAGATGATGATGATGATGATGACGACGACGACGACGACGACGATGATGATGATGATGACGATGATGAGGAGGACCCTACTGAGGAAGATGATGATGATGATGATGATGATGACGACGACGAAGATGATGATGATGACGATGAGGAAGAGGACCCAACTGAGAATGACGATGATGATGACGACGACGACGACGATGATGACGATGATGATGATGACGCTGATGACGATGATGATGATGACGCTGATGAGGATCCTACTGAAGATGATGAGGATGATGATGACGACGACGACGACGAAGATGAAGATGAAGATGAAGATGAAGATGAAGATGAAGATGAAGATGATGATGATGATGACGACGACGATGAAGACGAAGACGACGACGATGATGATGACGATGACGATGACAAATAATTGCACATTTATTTTTAGTCTTTCTATTAAAACTATAATGAAAAGGAATGAAAATGACAAAAGCAGAAAAGCGTGAAGCTTTGACGAAGAGAGATTTATCTCGAAATAGGCTCATTCACTTTTTACCATTCTAGCTTCCCTTGATTGTTTTTATGTTTATACGAATTTAAGGAATTCAACCGTATACAGGAGCTCATCAAGAGGAGCCTCTATCTCCCATACTTGGCCTCGGAGTCAACCCTTTCCCGAGTAGATTTATTTATAGAACACCTCCCTTGGGAGATTCAGCACGCTCACTGTTGTCAGGAGCTCTTAATGAGCTCCTGCTGTTGTAAAAGCCAATCAAAGCAGAGCTATCTCAGCGTCAAGGGAATTATGATACTTTTTGGGGGAAAAGCCTGTTCCTAAAAATAAATTTACTCGGGAAAGGGTTGACTCAAGGAATTAGAGGAGATAGAGGCTCTTCTTGATGAGCTCCTGCCGTATAACAATTTTGTACTTTCCTCAGTTTGATTACGGTGCAAGAA
>JALIRR010011973.1:7500-11156 GCA_023091755.1 Montipora sp. Colony 1 RG-2022
TCCCTCTTGCGTTTGCAGGTTTGGATCATGCTTACTTCGCTATTGAGAGGTCTTAAGCAAAGAGGCCCAGCTCCCGTGTTTAACATTTAACTAAAGTAATTGTTTATTGTTTTCGAGCTGAGAAAACCGTGAAGTTTAGGGCTATATGCAGGACGTGAGCATTTGACGCTAGCATGTTGTTACTGCAGCAATGTAAACAGGGGAGGAAGAGTAATTCCCAGTATGGCCAGTAATCTTCAAAATGTTTTCATCATCACAACTCATCAGGTAGAGAACTTTTCAGTTAAAGCTGCCCTCCAACCTTACTAATGTGAAATATTTTCAATATAAAATTTTTAATTTTATTCTTTACGCAACGCTAATCTCTTTAGAATAGGTTTTAGTAAAAATGAAATGTGTACTTTATGTGGAGCTGAGTCTGAAACATTATATCATTTGCTCTATACCCACCTCTACTCCAGTAACTTCAGGAGTATTTTATAATGTTCTGCAACGCACTGATGAAAGAAAAACAATAATCTTTCCTTGCAAGATGTTGTCGTTGGCATCTTGCAGACACGCTCATGACCCTTACTCAACTATCTTCTTCTGATTGCAAAGCTCTATGCATGGGACGGCAGAAAGAACCTGCTTATTCCTAACATTACTGGTTTAAACTAAAAGTTAAACATGACACTTAATTCAGTTCATAAGTCGTTCTAGTCGAAACGAAGACATCTTTAAAAAACAAATTGGAGGGCCTGGATATTCTGGTGTAAAAGTTGTTAATTCTTACCTGTCTGTTGGAGTGATGTGTATAATCAGCATTTCAACGTGTAATCATTGTTTTGTTTTATATTTCTCTTAATTAAATTTGTTGTGTACCAAGTGTATTGAATCGTGTCAAATGATGATTTTTTTTCTTTTTTTAAAGGGCAAGCATTTTAGTAGGAAATTAGGAGCATTAAAATGGAGCATTTTAATAGTGAAGTAGAAGCATAGTGTACAAAAGCCTATCATCTTTTCTCTGACTTTCTGAAGATAGTGCTCTCTCCAAAAGATCTTTTCTTCTTTTTCTTCGTCAATACCGGCTTCTTCTTCAGTCTTTCCTTGTCGTCTTTATCGTTGCTATAGAAACAACGACTACACTTCAAACGCATCACCTTTATGTGACTGGTTAAACAAAAAAGAAAAATAACTGAATTGGAAGCGACAAGAAGCCGGAAAAAAAAAAAAAAGAAATTAATGTTTGTCGAAATAACTGCAGGTACGCACCATCAAAAACTCTGAATTTTACAATGCAACCAATATAAGAAGCAAAGAACGTATATGAACTTGCACGGAGAAAAAACAAAACAAAAAAAAACTGCTCTTGGAAGCAAAAAATATGAGCGATTTTTAAGCGTTAAAAGATTTTTTCTTTATTTCTGAATTGTCAATACATCAATTTGTTTGTTCTTCATATTGAACAACTGCAGTTTCAAAGAATATAATTAAGGCTGTGTTTACAATTTCAAACGACGTTCTCGTCATCAACTCATAGGATCCATTTTAGCCTTGTTTCGCTCTTCATCGGTAAATTTTAATAACCGCTAGAAGAACGCATATCTTTACAGAACCTTAAGAGACTAATAATTTAAACTTTAAGACAGCATTCTTTTGTAGGAGTCCAAACAATTATCTCTTCTCCTTGCAAGTTTCTCGCGAAAAAAAGCATTTTCAAAATTGTTTTTACCCTACAACGATTTGCGTCTGTTTAAATATCTCATTTTAAAGTTAAGAAAATAACCTCAAAAGTTGCGAGTTTTTGGGTATCCATAAAACAAGCACATTTCCCAAGAAATTGTCGCGAAATGGTTTTAAACGTGTGTCGGTCTACAAGGCGTTCGCCAAGAATTTTTTGCTGAAAGAGAAAACGGGTATTCATCTACAAAAGAATTGAGAGGAATCGGACGTAACAGGAATCATTGATACATTTTTCAAGTACTGTCATTGGAGCGCAGACCTGTCATATAAAAGATTGGCGAGCTTTGTCTTCAACGATCTATCCCACATCATCCAATAACAAATTAATTTCGCTCAGTGCTAAGTGTCACATCCTTGCCTTTTATTCACAATTTACATCCACTGTTCGTGAGTTATGAAATGCAACTTGAGTTCCCTGCTTTTGTTTAATACGTGATGAATATCTGGAAAGCGGAAAACTGGAAAGAGAGGAGAAAACTATCAAAGTGACACCTCGGTCATTCCATTCCATACTACAGAACCTAATTCCAGGCTGCCTTTTAGTAAGATGTATCAGAAAACTTTTCTCCCCCAAGTGGAAGCCAGATCCAACTCTCTTCCCATTTGTTCCCATGAGCAATTAACCTTTGTTTTTGTCCCTCTTTTTTTCAGGAATTGATGATCTTGGAGAAATTGAGCTCTTTGTAAAATCTATATTTCTTGAACAGTTTTGTAGGAAGACCAAATGATTCTAAAAGTGATTTACGCATCGCACACTCATTCTAATTTCTTTTACTAACATGATAGATCCAAATTGATGGAAACGCTGAAAGGATTTGGTAGCACCACATAAATGCAAAAACACCGACGATGAACTTAACATTTAAACGAAAATAAATTGTGGAATATAGCAATAAATGAAATATTGAGTTTAAATGAGAAGTACTTTACTTTGCTAGTGGAGATCTTTTCTTCTTTGTTTTTGTTCAATACCGGTTTCTTTTTCAGTCTTTCTTTGCAGTCTTTACTGCTGATATTCTCTCAGCACTTCCCTTTGGCTGCATGTGGTCGTTGCTATAAAAACGACGACTATACTTTAACGCATCACCTGTTTGTGGCTGGTTATATATATCTATATATAAACAAATAGACTAAGATAAAACTGCTTCACTTATCTTTGGAGTGCTCAATGCAAGAATTTGCAGAGCAAAATACAAATATATGTCTAGCTGATGTTATGAAACCCGGGTCCTTCCCACGTATCTTAATTTGTCTTTAAATTAGACTAGAAGAGCTGGGCGGGTGTCAGATAAACAGATAACAAGAGAAAATGGAGTTCTAGATTTATTGAGTAGTGGTGACAACTTTATGGTTGACCGTGGCTTCGACATAAAGGACATTTTGCCTGATGGTGTCACGGTTAATATGCTCCGTTTTTTAGCCAGACGAGATCAACTGACTGCATCAGAGACAGAGGAAACTAAGACTATCGCCTCTGTGCGAATACACGTAGAGAGGGCAATTGGTAGGATAAAGACTTACCATATTTTGGATGGTAACTTACCCAACACTTTAAGCCCCTAGGCAACGCACACAATAGCCACAGTATGTGGACTATTGACAATTTTTTTCCTCCATTGCTACCTCCCGCCAAACGAAAACCCTACATTCTTTTTATATTAACTGTATTTTGATTACACATCTAAAGTGATTTCTGGCATGTTTATCATTTTGCAACCCCTAGACGATCAGATGGGAAACACAAATTCAAGAAACTAGATAATTAAATTGCCAGTGTGGTTTCTTAAAGTTTAGTTTTGTGGTTTATTCTCTCCTGAGTGACTTTTCGCTACTGTTGCTTAACTCGGGGTTCTGTTATTTTAAGTGGAAAGGAGTATTGGTACTCTCTCAGCACTATATACCCATGACAAAATAAGTCTTAGTTTTATAAA
>JALIRR010011974.1:5000-11156 GCA_023091755.1 Montipora sp. Colony 1 RG-2022
CAGTCAGTAACACTGATTCATTTACGTTTTTACCACCAGACCCTCCCCATGCAGCGAATGCCTGCCTTCACAGTGACCTAAGGTTATGCATCCGCGTATTGTGATCCGTCACTGTTTTTTCTGGTCTGATGAATTAAGTTCGACAATTTAAGTTTGATGCCAAAAGAAAAAATTACTTCGGTTGACCCACATACAAATTAGATTAGGCTCAAGTGAAATCCTATCAAGCACGATCATGTTCCGATACACTGATGTACCAGATACATGCAGTACTTGTTTGTTGTCCTGACGACAAGAATTGAGGGGGGGTGGGCTCCCAACATTGTTTGTCTGACGAGGGGTGTGTGGAGGAGGGTGGTTTACTAGTTTTCTCCCTGTCCCTTATCTAGATGTTGCTGCATTGTGTTATGCAGTATACTTACATTAGTGGAAGTGCATTTGAAATGGTTGGTGATTTTGACAGACCATTTTGGTCCGGTGAAATCTCTTCACGTTTTTGATAAAGGGACAAGTCTTGCATCATGGGCGTTCTCATGTTCCCACAGCTTTTCTCCACCGAGGAGAGGGCGGAAAGAGAAAAGCCCTGGGAACGAGGTTGCTTTGAGAGTGCTTCTAACTAGAAAGTTACTTATGTTTTTGTCCTGAAGGAAAAAAGTGGGGGTTGTCAAAATAACACATGTGCTAGTTTCGGGATAATTCTGAGGCAATTTCTAAGGATAGTACTATTAACTGGGTGATTATGTAGATGGAAGGTGAGAGTGAGTGTCTTTTTTTTTTTCCCTTTTTGTGACATTTGTAGCGCTGACTGTCTCAATAAACCTTCGCTAATAGCATGCGCCTAGGTTTTCCATTCGTAACCAATTGAACATGCTCAAAACACTTTTGCAAGCAACTGCTTATGAGAATCACTATGACAGCCATGAGGGATATTAAAAGAAACTCGCACGGAGTTAGTGGTTAGTTCTCTGTTCTTCAGGATTTCAGGTCAATAAAAACAAGCGAAAACAGAAACAAATTCCGACCTGACTTAAACACAGCAAACCAAAAAACTTCTCCTTTTTCTCCGTGCTCTAGCTCTTCGTGCTCTCAAGGTCCAATTGGTGGTGAAGCTAAGCGGCGGCATCACTGGTTACAAATTCATGTCCTGATTTGAAAATTCATTTTCCTTCTGCTAAATACAAGTAAATCTGACGGTGTCAGTTTTAACGATACTTTTTAATGCCCCTTCCCCTCCCTATACCTTCTTTTACCTCAAGACAAATTTTTGATAGCCCTCCCTAAAACCCAACAAGAACAATTAGCCCCCCCCCCCTCTTTTCTGAAAATCGTCGTAGTCCCCCTTCTACCTAAATTATGAATCCTCCCTTATCGGCGTAAAATCAGAAAGAAAATTGCTTCCAGACAAAAAAAATTCCTTGCATTTAGCCCGGGTTTCAGGTTTACGTTTACAAAGGGTCAATCTTTGTACCTAACTGATTTTAGACTCTTAGCAGTCTCTTTCTTATCCCACGCTAAGCGAGCATGTTATGCAAGCAGCCCGAGAAGGCTGGATGCCATGCGAGGTAGCACGGGGTCGGTTTTCCCAAAATTTGCATAATGTCCTCATTTCCAGGCGCGTAAGATTTGTCGATAAAAGGACGACTGCTCGCAGTCTACTAATATTTGTTTCTTTACTTACTTCTAAAGGCGAGAGAGAAAGGGGTGTCTTCAACCGTTATAGCATTAATCTTTGGAACTTATCCGTTTGTGATCTTTGCCTTTTCTCCAGTGTGTGGATATTTTGTAAGTAACCGGTGACTTATTAATTTGCAAATTAAGAATATACGTATATAGTATCAGATATTTTAAATCTATATGTTTAATTAATCACCGCAGGCGCAACAGAAAAAAATTAAGACCGACCCAGATCATTTCGCCTTAAATTTACTTTAGATGTTCATTAATCGATGACCTGGCTTTGCATTCGTGAACCAAGGTCGGTTTATTTTCGTTTTATAAATCGATGTGCGCCCAACATGGCGAAAGCAGGACATCATTCTTGAGTACTGTTTTCAAAAAATGAATGCACGAGATCAGAAAAGTCGACAGTTGGTAAAAACGCAATTTGCACCATTGACTGTGTTGACTGGGTCAGACCTATTTGAACTAAAATTTATTTTAGGGGAGGCGAATGGTAAATGCGAGACTTTGCGAGACGGCGAGACCAGCGTTTTTCTTTGCGAGCCCGAGACATTTTGACTTTTTAGATTGCGAGACCGAGACTTCAAAGTGTTTGACACCTTCATATAAAAAACGAGACTGCGAGACGCACATAACCGCTCAAAAAACGAGACTGCGAGACCCGTGAAATTCGACTAAAATTTTGGGAGACCCAGAGTTTTTGAAGAACCATTCGCCACCCCTTATTTTCAATGTTTTTCTTAGTGTGTGGAAAATGAATTTATGCATTTAAATGTATCTTCAACTTACAGATACCAAAATATGGTCCTCGGTGTGAGCTTCTAGCGGGCATTTTTGTGTTGGGAGGATCTCTCATTCTGTTTGGGTGAGTAACAGAACATTTGAAAGATATAGTCATGTGTGTACACTCACAGCCCCCCCCCCCCCCCCTCCCTCCCTCCACTAATCGTAGTATGCGTTGCCAGTGAAAGATTTCTATCGAACCAAAATCATTTTTAAGAATTGGGTTGAGTGGTTTCCCTCGGGGGGGACCTAGTGTTCTGTTGTAAAGGAAATTTATGAATGAATTGTTTTATGTAACAGCAATGTCTCGCAAGTAATTTCCCAGCTTCCTGTCGGGGCATTCCCGCCATCGGGGACTTAATTTGATAGGATCCCTCATAAGGCATACAACTACAACATGAGTCGTCTTTCGCTCGCTTCTCCAAGCAAGTAAAGATCAATTTTGCCTCCCTCCCTCCCTCCCTACTTCATTTCGTTTGTAGATGACGGGTTTGCCCTCTCCATTCATTTTCTAGGATTTAGTCTTTTATATCAAATATTTTATTTTATATTAGCTGGGATTACGTCTTTTATATTGGGCTTTTCCCAAATTGCTCTGCTGAATTTTAATAAATGGCCATGACCATCTGGGCTTGGCCAAAAATCCCATACCTATGGTTCATTTACTTTTGTCCCAGAAAACGGAGCTCGCCTAAAGCAACGCCTTGCCAACAGTGGTTAGCTTTGAGTCAAGGTGCATGAAGCATAAATTACTCGTCTCCTCCAAATCATTAAAATAAACCAAGAAATAAAGGAACGAATAAACTATAAGCTTTGCTTCCTTCACTCTGGTGTGTCTGCGTGTAGTTTTATCGCTTTTTATGTCGTGAATGTCCGCATGCGCAATGAACCACTTATCGCTGTCTGCTAGAGATTGGAGGAATTTTTGTTTTGTATAAACTCCCTGGAAAACCTGGCCATTTTAGCGATTTGTATAGGCACCGCACCTGGTTATCTGTTTTGCTCAAACGGAATCCTTTTTGTGTTCTATCAGTTTACAAATTTAAAAGTAACAGATGCGTTGTTCGTTATTTTAAATTTTCTGAATGTTTTTTTTTTCTTTTTGGTTATTACCCTGTTATCAGTTAAAATGTTAGCCACGTTTCAGCTACCTCTTAATTTTGACAGATATTATTCTAAACTAGATAGTTTAAGAAAAATCGTCATTTCTCAGGTAACAGTTAAAATTTTAGCCAATTCTTAGCTATCAGCCATTACGAACCTCAAGCTGCTGTAATGCCGCATTCACGACTTCGCTCATAGAGATACTATCCACTCTGAGTGGAAAAAAAAAAAAGATCAAACTGCACTGAGACGCAAAAAAAGGGGATTAAATGCAGACTTGCGGTAATTAATTTGAACGTTTACAAGTCATTTGTCACACCTAACGTTTAACAATTTGTTCAAGCTTGTATAACAGTATTTCTAAATTATTTCTATTTACCAGCATTCTTCTGTCTTGTTTCAGGTTTTGTGGTACGATTTCAGATCCAACTGTGTTTACAGTTCTCTGCTTTTTATTAAGGGCAACCTCTGCCATGGGAGGAGCAGCTTGTGAAATTTCAATCCTGTCCATAATATTAGAGGAATTTCCAGACAATGTGGCGGCATCGACAGTGTGTACCTTAATACCTTTTCTGTTCACATTTATGCATTCTTGTATTAACAAATGTTAAACCTTTAAGGCCCGACATTGACTTAACAGTTTTTACTCTGGTTAACGCCAGACGATTTTACTCGTCAACTGGGTACCCCTTGGGCAGGAAAGGGTCAAATACCGAGAAACTAGTGGATCGTCTAATCTCGGCACGGATTAAACCGGATAAGAATTGACACCCCACAGCACGTTTCCCAACATGGCGGCCGAACTTTCAACTGCATCACACCATACATTGCCGGGGAACCCCGTGCCTAATCAGTATCTTCGCTGATTGCTCTGTTGCCAGCAGGGTTGTCGTGATAGTGCAGTGGTTAGCACACCCGACTAGTAACCAGGGGGACGCGGGTTCGATTCCCACTCACGGCAGATATGTTTTTCATTCAAAAAGGATCAGCCAAGTAGTTGGCTAGTGACTGCATCGTTGGATTTCAGCCTTCTTCATACATACAGTATAATTAATTAGCTGATAGCCTGTGAATCACCTTTGGGGTGATCCGATGTAGTCCTGTTCCTGAATGTTAAACATTGCCGGGGAACCCCGTGGCTAACCAGTATCTTCACTGATTGCTCTGTTGCCAGCAGGGTTGTCGTGATGGTGCAGTGGTTAGCACACCCCACTAGTAACCAGGGGGACGCAGGTTCGATTCCCACTCACGGCAGATATGTTTTTTATTCAAAAAGGATCAGCCAAGTAGTTGGCTAGTGACTGCATCATTGGATTTCTGCCTTCTTCATACATACAGTATATATTTAACAATTATTCTACGAGGGCGTGCTGGATATGAAATGATATATATAACCAACAAGGCGCATAGCACCGAGTTGGTTATGATCATTTCATATCCAGCAAGCCCAAGTAGAATAATTGTTTTATTAAAAACCCCAACATCCCAACTCTTTTACATTGAATTTATTTGGCCATTTTTTCTCGGAGCCACAAAACTGTGTATTTGCTGCTGTGTTCATTGACCATATTTGGTAGTGCAGGTATATGAGCTGATAACGTTTGTCCGGCGAGCCAATGAAAATGCTGGAAATGTGATATCCGTAGTTCAGTTTTTAATATATATATATATATATATATATATATGATGAGAAGAAGAAAGGTGTAGCCATGCCTCGATAGATAATGTAATAAGGAAATAACTTCTTGAGGCATATATGTTTCTAATCGGTTTAATACTTCAAACGTTTCGCCGTTTAGAGCTTCATTGAAGCGCTAGAAATCCGCAAGCATGAGAACGTCATGAATGGTTGCAATGGACGAGCTCTAAATCTAGATTAACACCATCAAATTAATGAGCTATTGTACTAAGTTTTTTACATAAACCAATCTTGTACTTATAATCTTCATTCACTGACGAAGCTCTAAACGGCGAAACGTTTGAAGTATTAAACCGATTAGAAACATATATGCCTCAAGAAGTTATTTCCTTATTACATATATATATATATATATATAGATATATATATAGCTTGAATATCTGTAGTGGTTGACCAAATGATAAACTCCCAACAGAAGGATCTAAAAGGATGCACGTTGTCTCCTCAGTTAGTATTTAAAGTTGCATATAAACTGGAGAGGAAGACAAAACTTCTCGAAGGTCCAGAAAATTTAATAAAAACGTTTCGGCCCTTCGGCCTTCGTCAGTTAAAAATTTTTTAAAATAGAATACAAGTTAAAAATCTAAGGATAAAATTAAGATTAAAATCCTTAGATTTTTAACTTGTATTCTATTTTAAAAAATTTTTAACTGATGAGCCGAAGGGCAAACGTTTTTATTAAATTTCCTGGACCTTCGAGAAGTTTTATCTTCACCTCTCCAGTTTATATGCAACTTTATATATATATATATATATATATATATATATATATATATATATATATATATATATATATATATATATATATACTGAATGTAGGTTGCCAATAGCTAGTGGAGCTAGAGCTATGCATACAGTTAAAGAAATTGTAATTAAAATTGTAATTTACA
>JALIRR010011975.1:0-11155 GCA_023091755.1 Montipora sp. Colony 1 RG-2022
GAACAACTGGGGCCAGGTCAATTAGATGTAAAGGTTTTTAAAGCCTTGTTCAGTCAGTGTTTGTGGCTAAGAAGAGAATGAGGGTGGTACTGTTATTAACTCTATGCAGTGCTGTGGAATTAGTTTGCTGGGAAACAATATAGGATTCATATTTTACATGTGATTTGTTTCTTAAGGAAGGGCAGAGGCCTACTGGATGGGCTCAGTAATCACCTTTCTTTTGTTGTGGAATTTCAAAAGGGGCTCTTAGGAGACAAAGTTAAAAAATTGAATGGGTTAATTTTGACATCATAAAAGTTGAAATATTGTGGCCCTTGGCTCTTTGCATTACTTCGCTATCTTGCCTGGTTTTCACACAGTATTGTTTTTTCCAAACTCTTGCACAGAGTGTGGCCAGCCCCAACAAAGGAGAGTGGTTAAAAGAGAAGTTTTTACTACTGTGCAAAACATTCACGCAGCCTTCACTGATCATCTTGTTTATTGCTGGTTCTGTAAGAAATGCCGGAGGATATGTGTGGGCATATAACACTCAGCCATACTTCAACAAATATTATCCTAACACCAATGTTGGAGAGTACATGAGCTGGATACCTCTTGTTGGTGGAAGTCTGGGTGTGGTGCTGGGAGGGTTCATCTCTGATCGCCTGATAAAGAATCGAGGGTTTTATGCGAGGGTCTGGGTCCTAGTGTTCAGTCAGGTAAGATTGGAGGGGGGGGGGGGGGGGGGGGGGGGGGGGGGGGGGGGGGGGGGGGGGGGGGGGGGGGGGGGGGGGGGGGGCGTGTTTTGTTTCAAGGTTAGTTCCAAAAGTGTTGGATCGTAAATGGCCTGGCCTATGGTTGCCCACATTAAATACCATGACGACCTATCGAATTTGATACTGTCAAAGATTAATTTATTGGGTTAGTTTCTTCAGAGGCTAATTTCCAAAATTCTACGTAATAACAAGGCTCAACTGGTTATTCTTGGTTTGCATCCACGTGATGAGACGGCCATGTTGGTGTGTACAAAACAATAGAAAATGGCCTCACAAGTTTTGCATAATAATAGAGTCAAATTCCCAAAGGACATTTTAATGCATTGTTCTGTACACCAACATGGCCGCTGTGACATCAGATGCAAACCATCAATTACAGACGTGAGTTTTACCAAAACAAACGAACAACACTTTTGTCTCTCTAATTAAAACAAAATATGCCTGTGACAGGTGTCGTTGCTATCGGAACTCTTACATCAAAGGGGCACATCAATGCGAAAACTACACTTAAATCCTGCGACGCAAACACAAGAGCAAGCATAAGTAGCTTATGCTAGTGAAAACGAACGTCGACATAAGCATCAAATCGTTGTCTTTTTTTCTTCAGATTTTGAAAGCGTGTTCGCTTAACACCTGACTGACAAAAGGTTGAGCTTTGATTTTTATCCAAAGGCTGTTTATTTTGGAAAAACCTCAAATAAAAATGACCACAACCAGGTTTTCTGAGCCCGCAAGACTGAGCACCCCCAGCAAACCATTGTTTTAACGAAAACCGCTGGTCAGCAACCTTGGTTCTGGTCATTGTGCTGTCTAAGGTCTTCATTTATTTTGAGTGTAAGTTTTGGATTTCACGGTCCGCCGATTGGACACCAGAGGGTTGGATTTAGAGAAAAGTGACGTCATTTACTCACTATCTTAAAATTCCAGCGTGTTAACACAACTTATTATACATGCAAAACACGAGTTTAAAATATCAAAGCCCGAAACGCCCGTGCTGTATATTAATTCAGCCGCGTACACACGCGTTGCATTCTTAAACTAGTGAGTCTTTGACGTCATTTTCTCCTCGACCCAGCTTTCCCAAGATTTTAAAGTTAGTAATGGCGGATTAATAAATTACAGAATGCCAGTTAAAATAATCAGGTGCCTTTTTAAAATCAGAACTTAAAACTGGGGTCAGTTATTGTTTAGTTAACACACTTTTGAAAATCCTAAGAAAAAGAATTGTTGTTTTGGTCGTAGTAGCACTTTAAATAGACCAAATCAATGTTGTACCCAATTCCAGGTATTTCCACACCATTTAAATGTGAATGCTACATTTTGATGGAAATACAATACACAAAGAGTCTTAACCCCGGGAGATTTGAATTGGGTATAACATTGGACGTTGTTATACAGTAACTAGAGACGCATAATCCGTCCAGGCGAATATTCGTCTAGTGTAAAGACGGGACGAACTATATCAGACGCATTATCCCTCTGGGCGGACAACGGAAGATTATTCGTCCAGTCGGATAATGGGTCTTGTGCCCGTCTTTATGCTAGAGACACGTAACCAGACGAACAGCAAATGTTTACCCAAGTTTGTCCAAAAGGATAATGCGTATAAAATGGTATAATGGTATAAAAACGGCGATTGAGTTAGGCGATTTGGTATATTCCTTGACAGATACTGAGTCCCTAATCAAAAAGGCTTTGATCTCGTTATCCCGTCGTTAGAGTGAATCATTTCACCTCAGATGTTCCTAAAAGGTTACCCCAAAATTCTCTCCTGGAGCGTTGGATTTAAAGGAATTTCCGTTTTCCTGAGGAAAAAAAATCGTTCATTTTGATACCCTGTTAAGTTTCCTTTTACGTTCTGAAAAATCGAAGGGACTGGAAAATCCCAAGCTTAGGTCCAAATGAAGTTGCCTTGGTTCCTTCTGCAGGTACCGGAGCACAGATTACGTAAAACAAAAGAAACAAAAGACAGAAAACAAAACAACTCCAAATAAAGACTACTCCCTAGTGACCAAAAATACAATGCTTTCCGGTACATGCAGAAAGACCCGTTGCCTTGGTACAGTTGCCAGGTTTTGGTGGAATTTCCAGCGCTCAAAATGTGATTGGCTTGTGCGAAAAAGGGGTGAGCTGAACAAAGATGTACTGAGTAGGAGGGGGAGGGGAGAACAAGCAAGGCCTTCCCTCAGGATCTGTGTAACGTGTTAGCGCGAGCTCTGATTGGTGAGTCTGAGAGGTGTTATGTCTGGTGCGCGAATTTAGTGCAAGGCTCGATTTGCAGTTTCTAAGTTTACATCATCATTCCATATCGATTCTTTTCATTTTTGAAAATGATTTTTTTTCTCTCTTTTAGGTAATTGCCGCCCCATTTGCAGCCGGAGCTCTGTTTTTAAAACCACCCCTGTCATTTATCAGCTTAATTCCATCAAACATCATCGGTGAAATGTGGGTGGGTGTAACACTGACAGTGGTAGTCGAACTGGTTCCCAACACAATCCGCTCACCCGCAATCGCTGGGTATCTTTTCGTCATCTCGATCATTGGCGGGAACGTGCCATTGCTTGTACCACCACTCAAGAAAGTCACCACTTTTCGTACAGCACTCTACATCCTTTTCCCCGGATTGTACTTGCTGAGTTCTGTATTGTTCTTGTTGACTTTGTTCTCGTTGAAGCGGGACTTAAGACGCGTGCAATTGGACGAGGAAACGAGGCCGCTGCTGCCCGAAACACCCACTTACGACCAGCCAGGGAAGAGAGTTTAAAAGGGGCGAACCAAATTAATGGCCGGCATTGTCGCGAAACCGTAGGCACATCTGGACGTGACGTGTTCCTTTTCATGGAGAAACCGCTGGGCCGAGATGTGCGAAACATAATTTTTTAAAACTGAGTTCTGCAAGAGCGATTGCTTGACTTTCGAGGCTTTGAGGAACACGCTAGTTATAGTTTCCAGAGGGGCGTCTACTTTATACTGTTTTTTGTGAAGCTTTAATTTATTATGCCAAAAAATATTTTTTTTTACAGACATATAGAAAATGCCAAGGTAAAAAAAAGTAAATTATTCCAATTATTTAAAAAAACTGTCATAGAGAAAACATAACTTTTTCTTACTTTAGCCAATTTGCCCTTAAACTTCTTGGTGGGAATTACCGACTTGAAATGTGTAAGATCAGTTACGTTATTCAATAGATGGTTTTCACCTGACATCACAGCAGCCATGTTGGTGTACAGAACAATAGAGAAATAAGTCTTTTGGGAATTTGAGTCTATTATAATGAAAAACATGAGCCATGGTTTGCTATTGTTTTGTACACCAACATGGCCGTCTTATCACGTGACTGAAAACCATCTATAGGCTCCATTACCAGCCGCTGTATCGGGAAAGGGAACCACCCTTCTCCTCCCCGCGAGGGGCTCTCTGAGTGAGAAACGGAGACCGGAGTCGATAGAGTGGCGGAAATCGAGCCTAGAGCGAGTTTCAGTCGAGTGTCGTAAAACTAAAGTAATTACTTTGGCCAATCAAAAAGGACGGAGACAATCCAGTAAACCAATCAAGACTCGAAATAATTACACGTAGCCGGCACAAAGCGCGGGGAAATGTGCACGCCACGATTGGTTTTGGTTTCTTTTCTGATTGGTTGAAAAAATGGCGCGAAAACTTTGAACCAATCACTGAGTGAAGTAATGCAAAACCAAAGCAATTCGCTAATTACTTTCGACACTCAATTGAATCACGACTTTTGTGTTGTTTGGCATGATTATTTGCAAAATCTTAATGTGAACGTCAAGGACTGAAAGAAACAAAAACAAAAAATTATGAATAATATATAGAATCATTGTCGAGAAAGAAAGCAAGCTTGCTTCTTACCCTGCTCAGGTTTCTGCCTCACGTATAGTTATGTAGCAAGAGAGAACGGGATAAGAGAGCCCTGTTCCGGTGAAAATTATTTGAAATCTATTTTTAGTGCGGTGTCATACAGCGTGGCTATTTCAAAGGCGACAGCGTAGTGGTCAGTTGGTGTGAAAGTGGACGCGCGCGGTACAGAAACAACGGATGAAAATAACCATTAGATTTGAAATAATTATCGTGGGGCATAAGGATTTGCTCTCTTTTCTCGTATTTCCTTGTATATAGTTGATGGACTTAAATGCCCACCTTCAAACAACAGGTATTGCATGCCGCGGAACAATTTTCATTCATGAAAATTCCGCCCGGAGCTGAAGATCCATCCAATGGGCCACTTTCGATATATTAAAATTCAGCTTGAAAGAGCGGTTTAGAGGACAAAGACAAAGGAAAATGGATGATATGTCAATATTTTTTACATTAATTCCAACTTGTTTCTATTGGTTTTGTCGTCTCTGCCCCACTATCAAGCTGAATATTGATATTTCGAAAATGGCGTATTAGATTGCAACGATAAACAATGCGAATTTTCATAACAAAACAAACGGCCGAAAAACCTGTCAGTTAAAGGTGGGCCTTTAACACTTGTAGTCACTATTTAAGGAAATCCCATCCAGGAACTATTCAAGTTGTATAGTGAAATCCGATTGAGCAATTGAATTCCTAAAACTCGAACCCATAGACTATTTGTTAGCCTGTTACGGCCGAAAGCGTCTGGGCCAAACGTTAACAGTCAGTTGGAAGTTGGGGTTAACCGGGATTCGTTAGGTAAATAATTTCAGTATCACTTTGGCTTCGATTAGAGATGTAGTACTAAGTAAGCAAGTAACATTCAATTGCTTAAGCCCTGTTTTTCTGCACGTATTGGTGGACTTAAAATGTCCAGTGCTTTTCTTTGCGAATAAAAACAAGCATATGTTAAAAGTATGAAAGACTACATACAAATTGGTGCAACTATTACTCATAACAAAAGAAGAGAATAGTATGCTTCTTTCCTGAAGCGCGCAAGTTTAATGAAATTCCTAACTCGCTTATTTGTGGTGAATAATATTCATTTGAAAAGGGTGTGGTATACATTTTTCTAAAACCCGTACGGCTAGACTGAAAGAAATATGCCAGGAAAAAATATACCCTGAGGACAAAGTTGAGGGTGTGCCTACTAAGGCTGATTTAGACGGTTCTACTCTTTCAAAATCTTCTTTTATTATTTTTGAGGAATGAGTAACCCACACCTATTTCGGAAAGGTCATCCTTGTCTTTCGGGTTTGGTAACGTGATGGCGAAGACGGACGTTATTATGGGCACTTGTTGGTGACATCATAGAATCCTTTTCCTTTGACTGAAATGAGCAAAACTGGTCGATATCATTCTTAGTTATTTTACGGGCCTAGAGCATGCAGCAGGGAGTGCTAGTTAACAGGTTTGCGTTTGGCATCAGAACGGGAATTGTTTGCAAAGTCATAAATGACGGCAATACATACGAGCGCGTTTTTAAAGACTGTCACCAAGGTTTACTTTTCCATACCTCTACATGTAATTATGCTTTTGAAGTTTTGAAACCTACATTATTGTGTGATGCAAAAATGTATTATAGCAAATAATGAAATTCGAATCCGAAACTACCAAGTGATACAACTTGTAGGCAAAGAACGAAAGAACAATTGTAACGAATTATTACTTGTGGTGATTCGTATTCTACGTTATGCTTTGGCGATAAATCTTGTGATCCTATCCAAAGATGTATCCTTAAATACTGACCCTACTGGACCTTCATTGCGTTCCTCGTTCTCATCATTTTCATCATTCAGTGATGAGTTATCATTGGATGACAGCCGTTTTTCAAGTTTGTTTGTAAGTCCAAATGATACCCTCATTTCAATCGTGGACGACAAAGGACTAAGGGTTGGTCACTGGAACGTTAACGACTATAAGTTCGCAAAAATTTGACCAGATCAAAGTTTTTTCTGATTGGAAAGTCCGGCAGCCCACAATTAAGTTTCTAACCGAAACTTTCTTAAAACCAGACATTCCGATGTGCCGTATGCTGTTCCTGGTTTCGCAATTATCACCGTGATGATAGGGTATCGAGCACCCTTCGAGCAGAGCCTCTCTGAAACTCGGCATAGAGCTAGAAAGAGAGGCTCTGAAATGTCCTTAGTACTACTGTTTTACCGGAGACGTTCTAATTCCTGGGAGGATATTATTAAACACACGCCTACAACAAGAGATGAGTCCTGTGGAATAATCATCCCGTCACCACTGGCGGAAAATCAGTGTTTTACAAGCGTTGGTATGCCGGACGCTGGTGTGGAAACACTGTCGAATATTTTGGACGAGGAAGGAAAGTTCTTGTCCTCCGCTTCCTTCTCGAAGAAATCTAACGTTAAGACTAATTCCCTACACTATATCGGCCTGTGTAATGCAATTCCAAAGCAATGGAATTCGAAGGAAACTGTTCGCAGTAAACGTGAAAACGAATCGTTACCTCCGGGAGAATTAGTGCAAAAAACACCTTTGAATGGTAAGCAGGCACGCACATTTTATGTTTCTAAAATTATCAAAAGGCCTACATCGGAGGCTAGACTCTTAAGAGGCCGGTTTCAAGGACGAGACCATTGCAGCAGTATATAGCCTTGCATTCAAGGTCACTAAAAATCTAAAGCTTTCTCTGTTTCAATTTAAAATAAACCATCCCATCCTATATAACACCCGCGACAAACTATTTAGGGCCAAAATTATTGACTTTTGACGAATGTCAAGCTTGCAGTGATAGGCAGAGTTTAGAGCAACTGTTATAGGAGTGCCCGCACTTCCACTCTTTTTGGAACCTTTTTACCTCCTGGTCGAACTCTGGCAACTCGCCCACCGTAGCCTTAACGAACACAGATAAAATTTATGGACACCACCCTGAGAAATAATCCTTTCACATTCTCAATTTTTGCTTGATTGTTGCTCTATTTTATATCTATTTTGCAGCCAAAGAAAACGAATCCTATTTCTTCCAAGCATTTAAAAATTGGGCTTAAAAATAAACTTTCTACAGAGCCGCTTCGTGTGCGTGAGTCCGTGAACCTCTAGCTGTACTATATTTCTACGGTTTCGTTGCTTATTTTAATTTCAATCTAGTGTTGTATTTGTTGTGATATTGCTTTCTTGTTTTTCTTGTTATGTATTAAAACAAGAGAAAATGAGGGGACAGAGAGGGAGGCTCAAGGCGTTGGCCGGGATATGTTATGTCCACGAAAGTTATTTTTAGACGAGCGGAAGTCTTTGTTCTAGCGGAAGTCTGTCTTCTGAGACGTCCGCATGCAGTCTTGCCTCGCTCTCAGGTTCTTAGTGAAAAGAGAAAATGATGGCGCACGTGGAAGGCTGATGAATATATATTTTCTTTCAAACATCGGACCGAGGTTGGCCTGCATGCGGACGTCTCGGAAGGCTTCCGCTCGTCTAAAAATAACTTTCGTAGACATGACATATCCCAAGGGCTGAACCGGGAGCCTCCTTCTCTGTCCCCTCATTTTCTCTTGATTAAAATTAAAAAAAAAAAAAAAAAAAATGAAAAGCACCCAGTCTCACTCAGTGAGATTTTTGACCGGCCAAAAAGAATCAAGAGAAAGCTCGGTCAGAGATCAAGAGAGACAGAACATTGCATTTGCCATGCACAAAAGCTCAAAGTAATTGTCAAGCATGGTTTGAACACAGACGTGTTCGTATTACACTGAGCCTCTCGGTGCAAGCGAGCTTTATTAAAGCCTTCTACTAGCCCGACAAAAGGAATGAAGGAAATCTTACACTATAAAAATCAGAACCAAAGTGATAAAATGAAGCAGGCCCTGAAAGATGAAAAGAAGATCATAAGGCTATATGAAAACAAACTGGATTGCAAAGTCAGTGGAACCGGTTTTGTTCTATCGGAGTCATCCTTTCCTTGGGGCTTCTCCAGATCGGGAGGTAGATAAGGGACTAGTGGAGATAAAGCGAATTTTCACAGATGGCCTATCTCTACGGGCGGCAATGTGTAAACGTGTTATATGTAGACACCACTCTGGGGTTGGTGATAAACAAGAATCGTAAGTTCTACCACCAAGTCCAGCAGCTGATGCTTTGCACTAAATCATCCTGGACTGGTCTCTCTGACACTGTTGATTTACATGTCAAAAAGAACAATAAATTCCTTTCTGAGAAAGTCCCCAAACTGGAAAAGATTTATGACGATCACATTTCTTTGGAACTAGCATACCCAAGAGTTTTTGATGGACTTACGAGATTGAGTAAATTAATTAACTGGAATGACTTAAATCTTCTTTAGACACACTGTAAATAGACATAAATGGAGTCATTTCAGTTGTAAGCATGTGCTTATTTTTCACTGATTAGACAGAGAAGGGTTAATTTTGATTTTTCAAAGTAGTAGGAGATGCAAAAAAATGGCTAATGTACGAAATAACAATATAAACAGGAACATTTCAGCTACAACACATGCACATCAAGTTATTATAGAATACAAAATAGAAAGTACGTTTTTAATGGGCCATTTCCGAGTTGCTGTTTGTCTCGGTTTCGAAGCGAGTCTTGGTGCTCAACTATTGAAAGGGAAATGAGTTTGATTTGCAATGGGCCAATGAAACACAATCAATGCAACGAAACGACAGAACGTGACACACAAAAACTGTTAAGAATCTCGAAGCAAACCAGTTGGCTATTTACAAGTGCGCACTAGAAGTTCAACCAGGAACCTCAAAGAACAAATTCAATGAGTGGTTCGAACAGGACTTAAACTCGGGAACTCCGGCTTAAGGCAAGCAGTCCTAACCACTAGGCCGCAATGCCTCCTGCAAAATTCCGCACTGGCTACCGAACTGTTAACTCAGTGGTACGAATAAAATGAGGTAGTGCATTCCACAGCTTGGCTGGTAAGTACAGTGATAAAAAGAATTAAGACCATAACAGGTTGTTTATGTAATTTACGCGAAGATCATATTAAGAAGAAGACCGGAGAGAGAACTTGAAAAAAATCTTGTTCAGAAATCAAAAGTCTACGTTAACAGCGCACACCAGGACTACTCCTTAGAGTCTGGCTCGAAATTTTCTCCTCATTTTTGCCTCCTTTTCCTCGTTTTGATGAGGGCCAGTCTCGTTCTTGTCAAGTTGCCTCGTTCATGCCCAAAAAGAATTCTGGGTAATTCTGCCATTCCATGACAAGGGAAGATCCCCGATTCTCATTTCATAGATTTTTTTATAAGTGTCGGGTCACCCAGTCCTACCGGCAAAATACCGCATCGATCAAAGTTTTTAGGCTGGAATTCGTCCACAGAAAGGCCAGAGAGACAACTTCACTCGTTCAACCGCCATGTTTACAACAGAGCATTTTAGGCGTCCGTCCCAGTCTGCATGAAACCATCTCTCACCTCTGTCTCGAGAAGACCAGACACGCGCGCTTCTTACCGTTCGTTTATGCCTGTAGAATCTGTTCAACTGATATGTCAATTCCTTGTAAAAATCAGCATCTTAATTATTTTTGGTAGGCTACGTATCGGAGAGCCAGAACATTTACGCATGCGCGGACGGAATGTTTGAACAAGAAAGAAAAACGCAGTACCTCCAAACCCGGCGCTGGAGCGTCGTACCAAACGAGTCATCCCGGGATTTCGGCCCGTGCGATCGCTTTTGGACGCAGTTGGCCCTTCGCTGCTTTCTGCTACCGACCTTGCCTCCCGGTACGGCATTGAGGGAGGGATATGTCGGCCCCTAAACCATATGAGACAAATCCCACGCCTACTCACAGCTCCAAACCGCCCTTGTCAATTTAACGTAAGCATTCCATGGCTTATATATTCAAGATCAAAGTCATTTTACCTGACATATGGTAAGCACTGAAGTCGCAGATTACAAAGTGTACGCACGCGCCCTGCTAAAGGTAACATATATACATGCATGCTTGCATGAACGTTTTTCATCTCGAATTTCAGAATAACTACAAGAGCTAACATCTTGGAGACATTACATTTACAGCTGAAATAGAAAACATATACAGGTACATAACTAAATACACAATATTTAAAGATATATTAATTAACGAGAAAAGCCGCTGTACAAAATGCGACCCTCGATTCTCTTTTAAAACCAGTAAACTCCGAGGTATAGATAAACCCAGTTAGCGCATTTCGCAACTTAGCTGATACGTTAGAAAAAGAACTAAGACCATAACTGGTTTTTTAGGTTTATTGAGGGACAGAATAGAATTTCCGCCAAGATCATGCATAAGAAGAGGACGGAGGACGGAAGAGAAAACATATTTTTCATATAAGCAGGAAAACCCTTTTTAAATGAAAAAAACCTACTTTTATTCAGTCATATGAGAAAATTTTGAATGCGCCTATTGCATAGCGACGTAGAGTTTGACTTTAGTAATCTGCAAATATAACGAAAGCAAAAGCACGACTTTGTCGCGAATTTTCTGTGATAAAATCTTGTTCAGAAATCAAAAGTCTACG
>JALIRR010011976.1:0-11154 GCA_023091755.1 Montipora sp. Colony 1 RG-2022
TTCTCGAGACTAATCCGCCATGAGTGTACGAAGAAATTTGCTCCCTGTTCTTACGATGCCGTGGACGGTGCAACTTGATTTTATTTGTATAAATGGAGATATGCCATCTGAAATATCTCATAACTTGTCCAGAATCGGGTTTTGAATCTCTGGAACGAGTGAAATTAGCGATTCCGTTGTCGAGCTCTGTGGCCATGGGGTTGAAAGTACTTTGGCACAAATTTCCCTGATGTTTTGAAAGCTAAATAGCTGGTTCTTTCAAATGGCAATGAAAACCGATGTATATTCGTTTCCTGGATGAGACAAGGGACATATATATCAACAGGAGGAGATGCTGATAAAATCGCAAGTTACACGAATGCATGTTTTGAATATCTGTGTATCAAACGGCTATATTTCTTTACTGTACATGACACGGTTTGTTTGCACACTTCATAATATTTCCAGTTGATTTAACTTAAAACACACTCCAGAAACTAAAATGGCATGTTTCCAGAGAGATCAATTGTACAACAATAAAAGAAACTTTGCGAGTCCATCTTACTGTTCGTACTCCATCAAAAAATTAACAGGCAAACGTATCATGATTTTACTGCGCGCAATTCTAGAAATACACGTGCACTGCAACTGAAGATATTACCCGAAAAAATCACCAAAGAAACCTTCATGGGCAAACACGTTAAAGGAATAATGTATTTCTCTTTTTTTCTTTAAAAATCTATTGTCAAACCGTCCAACGACAAAATGCTAGGTTATATCAATTACAAATTAAGATGTCAAGCTTAAAAGATTGCATATTCAGTGAAGTTCGGAGGAGAATTACACCGGCCTTTGCCGCAATATAGTCGTCGAAAACATTCCCCATGCTTTAAATGTGTTTTTCTCAAATTATTAAAAGCCAACGGTAACTTTCGAATTCGTTTATAATATTCCTCCCACGGTAATTAACTTTGGTCAAAACAAAATAACGTGAATCTGCCGTCCACGCGTGTATTGGTGTAATGGGAGTAAATTTGATTGGCCGATGAAGGACATGTCAATCAATCAAAAAAGGTGGGCGGAAGGAATTTCGAAGAGGAATTTGGTCAGGCTCTATTTTTCGTTTCGCCAACTCCACATTACGTAGCACGCGAAACTAAAATAGAGCCTGATCGCAGGTTAACTTGAAAGAAAAGCATGAACCAAAGTCCTAGTGTTGTCTTTAGATAGATACTTTCTTATGCGTCTCATATTATACACATAATAAAAGGCAGAGTTACATGTTTTTAAAATATGGATTACCATAGTCATCTTAGAGTCAAACCATGAGCCCAAATTCCTTGCAGACAACACAGGAGTGATAGTTGCAGCCCCGACACAAAGGGTATTGATGGACACTTTAGCTAGTTGCTGAGATGTGCCAATGATTATGAATTCAGTTTTATCATAGTTAAGTTTCAATTTGTCGTTCAGCATCCAGTCTCGAATGTCCTCAATACACCTTTCAGCCTTAGCCAAGGCGGCCTCTTGATTTGCAATATTATTAGGACAAAAGGATAAATAAAGTTGGCTATCGACAGCATAGCAATGGATCTCTAAATTATGCTTATCTACAATTTCAAATATCTTGCTAGCATAGACAACAAACAGCAAAGGCACGAGCCTTGAGGTATACGCCGCATTCCAAATCGAACTTCATTGAGAGTGTGCCGTCAATTGAAACTTGCTGAGTTCTGCCACTTAAGTATGATGCAATCCAGGATAGTGCCGTATCCCGAACTCCAAATGCAGACTTAAACCTCTCAAGTATGATACCATGATCAATGGTATCGAAAGCCGCGCTCAAATCCAACAGAACCAACAAGGTGACATGCTGACCGTTCATGTCTAACAAAATGTCATTTTTTACTTTCAAGAGACCGTATTCCGTGCTGTGAAACTTATGATATGATGATTGCAACATGAGAAATAAGTTATTCGTGCTGATGTGATGCTGAAGTTGTTTGGCTTCCGCACTCACAGCCAGTTTAGAGATGAATTGCAAATGGCTCACAGGACGATAGTCAAGTTGACGATAGCTAAGTTGACGATTGTCAACATTCGTCAACTTAGCAGAAACTTTTTGACGCGGCTGAAGCATTTCTCTAGCATGGCAATACCCGGCTTATCAATTTTACTTTAAAGAACACACTGACTGGCAAAACAAAAACAGGAGACTTTTCTGTTAAGACTCATATAGCATTTTCTCTTTTTTTTTACTCGAAATAGCCAACTGGTTTGCCTCCGGCCAGTTGGGATTCTTAACAGTTGTTGTTGTTGTGTTCTGTTGCTTCGTTGATTCATTGGCCCTGAAAAGCCCCTATGGGGAGCGGTCAATTCAATATGTATGTATGTATGTATGTATGTATGTATGTAAGCACGGATCGAAAACTACAGCACTTGATTGGGGAATAAGGATGGCCGTGTCGTAACACTAGTGCCTCCCACCTCTGCGGCAACGGGATCGCATCCTAAGTTCGTATGTGGGCTGAGTTTCAGTTGATCTCAATTTTACTCCGAGGGTTTTTCTCTGGGTACTCCGGTGTCCTCCCTAAGCAAAATCTACTCCCAGGTTATTCAATCTGGATGTGGTGCTGCGCTCCGAGGTCATACATGTGTCGTGTTCAGGGGCTGAGCGCCTAGCCGGCTGCACAGCTCCTTCGCTTCAACTTCCTTGAGCTGCGCCCTTAGCAATTCAGTCTCAATTCATTAATAATAATAACAAAAATAAAATAATAATAATAATAATAATAATAATAATAATAATATTATTATTATTATTATTATTATTATTACTCCTTATTCTGGAACAAGCCAATCAGCGACGTGTGCGCCCGATCCTGAGCCGAGCTTAACCAAACTGACTGTAAAAATACGGACGGCTTAATCTTTTGTGGAATCGGAATTGAGAATTTTTCTACCTGTCCCTCACACAAAAAAAGAGCTTGTTGTCACTACCAAGGAGCTGAAGAGATTCACAGAGTCGAACCCACCCGTCCTACTTAGACCCTATATTTCAGTTCACACACTGAAACAACAGACAACGCAATGCATACAAGTTGTAATCCTTATAATGGAGATATCGACAGTGCAGAAGCAATTCTGCCAACTCCACCAAAAACACCAGACTATCGTCAGTCGGACGATGATATGGCTGAACCAAACCTCGAATCACATGAGGAACTCCCTCCAGCATCACAGCTAGAGCAATGACACAAAGCTGAACTTACTGCAACAGCTACACAATGAAACGGAAGGAGAAATCCTTCAAGGCAAAGCCCGCCCGAAAAGTTACTAACTTACGGCAAACCGGCAAAATGATATAACTAGCGCTATTGAATTCAAAAGAGGAAAAACTGAGGAATCTATCCTCAAACTCAAGAAACATTTAGAACAAAATACTTGCCCTAAGGCCCTGTTTATAAGGAGGGAGGGTAACCCTACCTGTGAAATTCTGCATGTAAACCCGGGCTATCTTTGACCCTCCTGCTAGGGTAAACCCTAGCAGTAGGGTTACCCTACCTGCTTGTAAACGGGGCCTAAGTCACTCCAGTATAAAGCACGGGAGAACGTAACGCCCGATGACGTTTCAAAAAGAGATAGGGGCGATAAAACTATATATCTATATTTATGCTTCATGCTCCATACAGTCTGACTGATATTGTTGGCAAGCCATTGCTCTGGGCGAACTCCGTTTGCTGGAACACAAATAATACCACATTTGTTTGGGATATTTTTGCCAAGCCCTGATGGGCTAGGCCGTTTATTGAAAATCAGCATGGTAACCTAGGAAATACCCAAATATAGAAGACATGATCCCAAAAAAGGTAAGGAGACACACGCCACAGCCCTGAGCGAGGAACGACTGGAATATATACTTGCATGAACAGAAGATCGTTGGCTATCCAACAGCTTTCACACATAGCAACAGATCTTGTCAATTTGGTTTTATTTCTCCGCCCGGTTTCGTCTGATTACGCAGACTTCATCAGGGAGTTTGAACAAGATGGTTAAAAGGAAATAATTTTATACCTTATTTACGAAGTACAAATCACGTTCCAGCAAGGGTGTGAACAGCGAAAAACACCTACACAACAGTACGTGCAGGATATGACTAAAATCCTGCATGACTCTGAGAATTGTAATTTAGGGGCTCACGGATTTAACATTAAATCCGTGAGCCCAAAATAATAATATTGCTTTTAAGAGTACCTCCACAACCAATAAGAAAATGGAGTTTAAGTGAGAAGCCGGACTCGGTGAGTAAAGATTCTTTCGAATTCTGTACTAATGAATTTTATAGCAAATTAACTTATGTGCCTGATTTTCTGGTAGCTACTCCATAGAGACAACGACGATATCACGCCACCAGGAGTAGCGGAGACGGGAGGACTCATAGAAGTTGACGATGACAGCGCAATAAAAGAAAAAAAGGGAACCTATGGAATGCCGAAAGGTAAAACGGAAGATGGCTGAAAAGGAATGAATGATGCTCAATTACCAATAGAAAACCACCTGTATATAAACAGTGGTAAATTTGTTGCAGTCGCATACAGTAACTGAGGAATGAATGATGCTCAATTACAAATAGAAAACCACCTGTATATAAACAGTGGTAAATTTGTTGCAGTCGCATACAGTAACTGTGATTATTTCATTCTGGGGAGAGTGTTAAGAGCAGAAGATGGCATTTTCACCATAACGTTTTTAGGAAAAACTGATGAAAAAAATGATGGGTTCGGTTTGTTCGCCTAGGCAAAAGTGGAGACCGTGGACGCCCGACAAGTGTTCATGTCAGGCCTAGAAGTAGATGGAGGCAATCCAAACCGGCTAACATTCCCGAGAATGAGAGACATCCAACATGCATTTCCACAGTACAAAGAAGCACTACTAAAAGACTCAAGATTTCTCAGGTAATAGCTTGATAGTAGTAGTGTCCATAATAGGTGCGGTTACACTCACCATGGTAAATGCCATTTCCCATGGTAAATTATCCCGCGGTGCCTCACACTTGCGTTTTAGTATACCGTGTTAACCACCGGTCACACGTTACGAAGATTACCGAGGTAAAACGAAATCTCACGCGATTCATTGGCGGGAAATTTAATCACAACTTCATCAGCATCGCGATTGGCTCTTGTACCTCGGGCCTCAAAACACCCTTCCAACTTCCCACGTTAAATGTCATGGACGCTTCCACTGATCTTTTTGACGTATCCATGGAAATTTAACATGGGAAGTTTACCATGGGAAATGTCCGTCACACGGACTAAGTGCAGTTTTCCGTGGTAAGAGGGTACCATTTACTGCGGTAAAAGTGCCCCGTGTAACCGCACCTAATATCAAGGATCGCAAACGGTGGCGTATGATGAAATTGACGCCAATTTAAAAACTGAGTGCAGCTTTGTAATTTCGAGTTATCATTTACTTTTATAAGTTAGCTCTCTACTGTTAAAGTATAAGGTGTCAGCAGAACATTTAAAAACCAGGGACAACAGTTGTATAACGCACTGAGGAGCGCATCTTTTTTGAAATATATCTTGCTTTATGGACGTACACCAATTAATGCAATATATCACTGAGGATACAGCAGAGCCTCCCCTTGGGAGTCATACTTTCAGTCCCAGATGTGATTTGACAAACAGCATCGCTTTGCGTCAGAGACCATAATTAATGTACTTAGTGAAGAAGCCCCGCATGAGTATGACTGAAGTCAAATTAAGGTGAAAAAATGGCGGTCCTTCCTAACACCTCAACGACCTACGTGGTGGCGCAACTCACCAATTTCGCAAAGCTTGAGAGCGGAATTCCCTGGATCAGTTGCATGGGAGGACTTGCACCGGGCCCAAACCCATTTTACGCTGCCGCGCATTGATGCAAACCTTGGAACCCTCACAAGAGGCCTCTCGCCGATCTTAATAATGGCCTTGAACGAACGGTTATATATTAATGTCAACGCCTGTTTCCCTTTCATTGTGGTAATACAAAAGAGTTCCCCTTAAAATTGACAAATTTTTATCGATGAGAAACAGCGCATGCACAAATTGGTTCGGGTTAAATGGGTGTCTGGCAAAATAAAGGATCTTTTACTTTCAAAAGGCGCCGACCGGCGGTGTCATGGGGAGCCAACGGATTTAAATGTAGATGTCTGGATTAAAGGTTGTCCGCGCGACAGGTCATTGTAATTCTGCATAGCTTACGGTTCTTTGAAAAACAGAATTACTCAACAAGCGATAGACTGATGTTTGATAGCAATAGAAGTTGCTTGAACAGCTACTATTTCATTTACAAGTTGATACTTACTACGATATCATTTCCGTATTGTCGCGTGCACTGTTGTATTCGTGCAAGCTTTCTCCAAACAGCTGTATAATTATCATCCATCGAGTAGAGTTGCGTGAACAATCGAAACATCGTTTCTGTAAAAGCCAGCTAAATAAATTTCAACAGATGATCCTAATCAAATCTATAAAGGTCCACCCTAGAACACAGCACATTGTGATGATTAGTTTGCTTCAACACAGCCCATTCGATAGGGTTAACCTTAACACCAAAAAATAGATTTTCCATTTTTTTTAGCAACCTCACCCTCACCTGCCCCCTTACTCGCGACCCCAACATTTAGCCATATCGTAATAAACAAATGTACTGCAATTTTGACTGACATTTAAAGTGCGCTTCACTGTTAGTATAAAATAAGGAATTAAAGTAACTATTTCACGCAATTTGGAATGGGCAAAAAAGCACTCTCTGCGGGAACTTTGCATAACAATGCAAAACAACATTTTAATGGTAATCAATTGAAATTTAGAGCGGCCTAAAGTTTGGAGAAGAAATTCCGTCCAAGGTACCGGTGGCATAGCAAAAGGTAAAAAAATGTAAGGTGAGTGTGGTTTCCAAAGAGGAGTAAAATGAGCAGAATTAAGCCCACATATACCTTACTGTCGTCATTTTCACCTGCTTTTTCTATATTGGCAAAACGTCCTTCATTTCATCAGGTTCAAACCATATGCTGAATGACACTTCTACTCCTTACCGTACTTTTCCAACTGACAGCATGGAAAAGTGGATGGCTCAATGATTCGGTTAGTGATTCATTGTAGTGATAAGAGAGGCTTGAATAGATGCCAATGCGCTCCGTTACTAGTCATCTATCAAATTCGAAAGGTGCAAGATCTTCCTGTTTTCTTTGAACTGTAGCTTTGTCCATATTTTAATATTTCATTTCTTTTTTTTTGAAAAATCCAGGTTATGAATGCGTATATGGCGGTTTTAGAGAAACGGGCCAACAAAAACCTAAATACAAATTGACTTTTACGGTTACTGATTGCGTCATATCGCAAATAAAAATTTAGTAGTTTAAGGCTCTCTTTTACTATTGCAGTGAAAATTTGTGATCATTGCGAATACCTTTTTCCTACGAAAGGATTAAGCAACTAAAGCCGTGGCGCACAAGGGTGAGTAGCTCGGTCATGAACGCATCACAATCATACCAGTAGTTTGACCATACACAATTGGAAAATGAATAAGCGCAAATTACAACGCATGGTTTCCTCTAAAACACAGAAAAAGAGCGGTTTCTAACTGTTGGTCGTGTCATGGCAACACTATCGTTTTCTGTGACGTTTTCATGTAAGAACAAACTGTCATAGTTCAGCAACGAACTTACAAAATTGCAACGTCTTACTTTTTACTACAGCTTGTTATTTCGGCCTACAAACACTTTGTTTTTCCTTGTCAGGCTAAACGGCAAAATCACTGGATACTTGGCGAAAGTATATATACATACATGGATTTACGCACTCACTTATTTGGTCCAAACACAACCCCCGCACATAAAATTTACCGTTTCCACCTCGTTTACAGAAGAGCAATTGGGCATGTTTTATTCTCTTCACAAACTAACCCTAACTAATTAATGATTCATAAAGAGAAACCTTGCACTTCGACTTAACCTTTTCATATGCGAGTCCCTAATTTCTTTCCATAACTTTATCTGAAATAATTGAAATACCGTCAAAGAATTATTTTATTTACACGAGGGATAATAATATTTATTTCTTGCTTCAGGTTGTGAACTTAGAGAACTGTACAATTTCACAGGTGGATCGAGCGGGGAAAAAAAGCAAGAATTCTTAGACGTAGTTCTGTATGTGATGTAATGTGAGTGGATTTTTCAAATCCTTTGTGCCATAATCTAACCCTTTGTTAATTTTACAATTTCCTTGAAAGGGATTTCCTAAATAAAAGGAGAGAACTTATGGGATGTCACTGGACTGAACTGGCTATTCGACATCTCCAACAAAACGATGACGTCAGTTGCGGAGTGTTTGTATTGAAGGTGATCCCCATGCAGTTTTTTTTTCGCGACTTAAAAAAACTGTCTTGGATTGGGCATGCCTTACTTGATGGAATCACGTTTCTTTCCTAGATCGCGGAGTACATTACAGAACATACAGATAATGATGCAAAAAGTAAGAGCTGGGAAAGTTGAAAATCTAGAAATCTAAAAGTGTTAAAACCTATTTACAGTCCATTCTATTCAACATGAAATAATGATACACCTTTAACAAGTTTTGTTCAACGTCCAGTGCAACATTTATTGACAAAAAGACGTTGAATTGTGTGCCAGCAACCTTAAACAAAGCTTTTTTTTTTTCAAGTAGGACAGATAGTTAATGGCTGATTTTTCGGACAGTTCTCTGACAAGCAGCGCGCCAATTGGCTGAAACCGAGAACAGTTATAGGGGTGTAAAACCAATAAAGGTCTGTGGTACGGAAATCGTTTAGCAGATAGTTAATGGCTGATTTTGCGGACAGTTCTCTGACAAGCAGCGCACCAATTGGCTGAAACTGAGAACAGTTATAGGAGTGTAAAAACAATAAAGCTCTGTGGTACGGAAATCGTTTAGCGAATTATGATAACAGCGACAATTAATAGATTTCTGGGTTTTCAAGTGCGAGAATGTGTCGCGGCGAGAAAAGTTGATTTACACGCGAAGTCCTAGGTACCTATTAACTTCAAACTCATAGGGTCAGGTACACGGCAATGAAAACGAAATTACTGTTTAGTCTTCTTGCATTTTGAGGAACCTTTGCATCTCTAGCTTGGCAAGAACTGAGAACAGATCTCATTTGAACAATAGATTCCTTTTGCTAATACCGGAAAACACTTATCGGAGCTGGCCGCACGCAAATTGTTTGCCCGACAGTTTTATGCCTCATGCAACCTTCAATAGCCCGACAAAAGAAAGCGTATATAACAGAAAACCATGTATACAGAAAAGACAAAAAAATACCGAATGTCTCGGTTCGCAAAATTCGTTTTAATTATGCATCCTTCGCTTTCAGTGGCAAGCTTTCTTAATAAGGTGTAAATGCTATTGTGATTGGTCAAGACCGAGAACACTTCCCGGGTATTTATGAAAGTCGACACGAAAGACAAATTTGATAACTGCATTCAATGATCATTTTGAAAGTGCAAGGTTGTGAAAAGAGAGTGTTTACATTACTGGGAAGCAAATGAAATAACAGGTAGATGGAAATTCTATTTGGTAACATATTTGATCCCACCCGTGACCTGCAATGAGTATTCTAATTCTTTTTCATTTCACGGGGCGGGAAATGAATAACTGATTACACTTTAATATCTTGCAAGCAAGACGACAATTGAGTGAAATCGAGAATAGTCAAGGAAATGTTTATAAAAACGAGATAATTCTGCAACACGTAAATCTCAATAATGATATATTTTTGGAGATCGCTAGTCTTCATGAGAATCAACGAGAATTCAGAACATGTCGGCCTAGTTCATTTAATAAAACGCGTTAAGGTCAGGCAGTCAAGTAAATAATGAGTTCGTATACCTACGACCGCAAGTGACCCGCAAAATGGGGAATTACCTGCTGTTTTCATGCGTGCCCTTGAGGGCTACTGATAATAAACAAAGGCACTTTGAGTAGCCGGAACCTGTTAAAATCATATTATTGCCATCTGCTGCCAAGGCTCGATTTTCTGCCGCTCATCGTTGGGAGGAGCGCGGGCTCATTTTCCCGAACAGCGGCTGGTAATCGAGCCTACTTGCTGTCAAGTGGCTAAATTTGCGAATAGTTCTCCACAAACCAGACGCCAATTGGCCGAGTTAGAGAACAGTTCTCGCTGTGTGAAACATGCATTGTTTCAAGAGCCATCCTTGTATGTTGCGATAGAGCAAGTTTAGCGGTTAATTCCGAATTACCAAAGTTTACGGTTTGTCCTCAGTATTTTATGGAATTCAGAAGCCGCCGAGAGAGAAAAGCAGTTACAACGAATTTTCGGCTTTCTTGTCACAGTGATCGGAGATCATTGACGTCGATCACAATATCAGAGCTCATAAACTCGTAAACATGAAACCTCAAAAGCGCAGTGTTTCATTTCTTGGCATTCATAAAATATATACAATTAACAAATGCTTGTTAAAGGGTTACATATCAGCATAATTTATTTGCTCATTCTTACGAATTTCTGATCGCCCGTCAAGAAGATAAGTCGTCTATCGAGAATAGACACGCAATAAAAGATTGTTGAGTGGCAGAAAAAGAGAACAGTTCTCAATTCTATAAATATCTTAGTGACATAAATCACACGCCGGGCCAGGGCGACCTTTCATTCCATCACATACTTATGATGAAGTCTAGCGTGGCGGGGTTTACGCGCGCTCAGCGCCCATGTGAGTAGAAGGAGCTTGAAGTTGGGCAAAAGGATGGAAATGACGGCACTGAACAGTAAATTACGTTATCATAGCAGCGACAAAAAATTTTTGGAACAGTCTAATTGTGAAATAATCGTAGAACAGAAGTGTGTTGCAATTTTGGCGGGAAATAAGCAAAAGGAAAACTCGCTATTTAGATTTATGGACCAAGAAAGCAAATCAAATGTGCATTTGGACGACGGCTTGACATACTGGTGGTAAGTAACTATCTTCTTCATGCCTTTAAAATTAATAAAGAAAACTAGAATGCGAAAGCTGTGTAATTGATTTCACGCTGTAAAAATGATTGTCCGCGGCGTAATTATGCGGAATTTTATGACTTATTATTTTCAATTTGATAGAGCATAGTTAAAGAATCACATAAGCTTAAACACCATTCGTGAAAA